>JAVFBX010214804.1:0-11728 GCA_034783855.1 Mopalia kennerleyi | reverse complement strand
ACCCTCATACTTTTTTCCTTTGCTGTGCTTTATAATGTAAGACTATCTTATACTTGATAACTAATGTAGGCCCAGATGCAAACATTGCCCACATTTAATTTCAAAAGTCAGAAATTTTGAGAAATAAAGATAAATTTTACAGGTCAGATGTTGGAGACATAGTGCCACTTCTAAAGTAACTGCTGGCCATATCATGGCATATACAGGAGACATTGTGACCCTTCTACAGTAAGTACAGACCATATACAAGAGACATTGTGCCCCTTCTACAGTAATAAAAGACCATATACAAGAGACATTGTGCCCCTTCTACAGTAAATACAGACCATATATAGACATTATGCCCCTTCTACAGTACCGATACTCAATTACAGGTCACCAAAAGATTTGACTTAAGTTCTATGATAAGATGTAGAATTGGCATCAGATTGACAGGTAAAAGCCAAAGACTCACAGACTGGTAATTCTAAATGCTATTTTGTCTTCAGCTATTTTTATCCAGCGATATTTTGTGAAAGTTGGCCTCAAATGTTAACAGGATAAAGACAAATGAGGGTGATGTGATCGTGTGATAAGTTTTGATAAATAAATATCTCAAATGAACTTTGCACTTTGGAAGTTGTAAAATCTGCTGTCTGCGTAGCCAATGTGTGTTGTTGTTGTAACAACATTAGGCTATATGTGGATTCATCATCTGTGACATATCAGCTCAAGTTGATTCCTACCAGCCACAATTCATAAACAAGATCGCCTCGATTCAAAGGATGTGTCAAGATCGTCCCTCTGATAGATATCATTGGTGGATCACTTGGTGATATGGGGATAGAGAGAGCCAATGAAGTTCAGTCATTCGCCTCGTAACCCTTGGACCAATGCCAAGGTAAATAAGAATTCATTTATCATAATAAAATTCTCAACCTGATAAGTATTTATAACAATGGACGAGCCAAGCACTGCAGCCCACTTACCAATAAAATTTGTGATAAAACAAGATTATAGACATCCTGCAGTCTACATTCTTTGCAAATTTAAAAAAAAAAAGGATTTCTTTGAACAAAGATAAACGGCAAAATCTAAAAGACATGAAATAAGTTTATTGAATATGTTCATATGATCTTATTCTGTGTACAGGAACATATTTGAAGCTGAAGCACCCATATATAAGCTAACATCTACAACAGCTAAGGGACTCACCCAAGTAAAAAATATATAAAAATCAGTCAAATACTTGTTAAAATTTTGAATAATCTTTTTAAACAAGATGGGAGTTAAAAATGGCTGACCTATGACCTAGAAGTCATATGCTAATCAATGCACTAATTGACCCCATACCTATGTCCATTCATAAAATACAAGCATTAAACTAAGGAGTCACTGAGGGTATAAAAAGGAGTTACGGAGGTGTGAAATTGACAAACAGCCCAGGCTAATTAAGTGCACTATTTATTTACAGGTTTTTCTATATTACCTATCCCGAGGGGGAAAAAGTGGAGCCCAAAAATAATATTAAAATGTTGGAGAATAGTCATTATCTGGTGGGTTATAAATTTGAATCAGAAATCACAGATTTATGATAAGATACAATTAATCTCCTTTCTTCATCTTTAATAGCTTGACATTTTTTTTGCAATTAACTATAAATATTTTTATATTATGAAGTTTGCATGAACGTGTGTTGGTGTACGTCCTTTCATAAAAAAAAAATAAAAATCTGATGATTCATAACCGGAAGACTTCTATTCTGCTACAAAAAGGTGAAAGGCGCTGTCTGATTAAAGGAAACAAATAAGTTGTCAAGAAATTCAGGTAATGTTTTATCCCATATTAGATCATATCATGCTTCCTTCCGTCAGCAGGCTAACTTCTATTTTTAAAAACCAAACACCTATTACTTTTTGATTTCAAATTTCACACTAGGATGGGCGTGAATTGAAATTTTTATAAAACATAGAGCAAGAGGTGTTAAAAGTGTAATTAAAGAGGACAGGATTTGAGTTAATTGTAGTTCATGTGATACTGATCAACCAGTGACATCTCCAAACAAGAGGCTACGGTAAAAAACCCACACATTTCAAAATTTCAATCCTAATTTTTTTCTTTAGAAACTTACAAGAAGATCATTCAATTGGTTTTTAATATGAAGTACCAGAATATAGATGGACACTTAAAATATCTCATTTATAAGTACAGCATATCATCATATGTGATGGACATTTGACCACATACTCAAGTTCTGGACATAAAGTATTCTAACTTTAACCTAGTGATCAGAGGTCTGTCTTCAATACCCCAGCCCATCTCATGTCTACACTACCATTACTGGGTACACTGACTGACTAACGAACCCTGGTACGACTGTCCCAGCCCCTCTCAGTATAGGGCAAGTCAGTTATTGCCCTGACTGTCCCAGACCCTTTCAGTATAGGGCAAGTCAGTTATTGCCCTCACACTGCTGAATACAAGTCAAAATGAAATAGTGGCCAATATTTTCACAACAATGAACCAAGGAAAATGCTAACTGTTGACAACTCCTAAAACTTTATTTCAGACAAAAAAGCTGGTAAATATGCAAAGAAGATGGGTAATTCTGCTCAAAGTTACACCTGTCGTATAAAGGATTGGTATTTCACCAATGATAACCTGATAACAAAGCAATGCTCGTTAAGCACACTAATTGAAAACGAGATACTCGGGATGTGCTGTTGTTTGTATTTAATATGTAAATTGAGGAGATGTTGAGATAGCGACACTTAAAGGTGCTCAAGCGTAACAGAATAAGATGAGATCCTGTGAAGATTAAGACAAAAATTAAAATAAAGCAGGTCAAATATTTTTCAGATTAAATATGCTTCTCTACAGGTAGGGGTTGTTTAGTGGTCATTAATCTCCACAATATACCATACATGTAGCAAGAACCGATAAATTAAATATTACTTTCATAATTATCTAATAAAAGATGACACAATGGGAATTGTTTTAAAGAGTTTACAAAACTGTGGAATTTGGAATAAAAAAAAAACAAATCAAGAAAACAAACATGTAAATATATATATTAAGATCGACTGGACTGCCGAGATGTAAACAATTTTTTAAGCCACTTAATTTTGCCTCAAGTCCTACCAACACATAAATTCCTATTGTCTTTTGTTTCCAAAGCACAAATACAAAACTTTAAATTAAATATTATAATGTCTTCAGACTTAGGTTTATAAAATTAAACTTTACGATTTAAATGTCAACGTATATCAGAAGACAATAAGTGTAAAATTGTTAGCAGTCTGCATGTTTATATAATTATATCATCATCAGTATATGGGTTGGGGGGATGGGGGGGAGGGGGGTCGCATTCTCCTAAAAACTGATGTTGTTTAATCAATAGAATGTTGTCCTTGCTAGCCGGGGCGGTTGGGTTCCAGTCCAGATTAGGGTATGCAAATTGTTTTCTGTCAACGTTAAAGAAAAACCTCCTATATTACTCAATAGATGTCTGTTTAAACGAAAATGGGAAGAGTTTTTTGAGGAGGCGAGTGTCCATGGAGTTAAACGGGCATGAAGTAAGCCGCTACACCTGGGCAAAACTCAACAAAAAAATGGATTATTGTCTTATATTGTTTGATCCTCTAAGCATTTTGCCTTTTGTTGACTCAGCCAATTGTTTGCTATCTACATTCTTTCATTTTTCTTGCTTAGAAGCGTTCGAATATTGCCCTCCCCTCGAGAATTATCCCCCAAAATCCAGGGATGCTGACAATATTTGCGAGAGTTCATCGTGTAAGTCTGTTGGGTCTACGATAAGGCCACTGATATGCCGCGTCAGAAATATCAGGTGTCCATGTGGATCAAAATATTCATCGATGGAATTTTTATTCAGCTATGTTGGCCATGTTATCCAAGTGCTCCCCAGCAGCCCTATCGTAATAACCTAAATAGCAATAATGACAAATTTATACAAGACCACATAACTCTGTCCTCGGCACAATAGAGAGAAATGTCTGCCAACAGTTCACCCAATACAGCTCAGATTGCAGTCGAAACATAGGCTTGTGGCTTTATTTGCTAGCGCTTATAAAATAATATTTTATCATATGCCAAGCCACATTTCATCGCCTAACTTCAGCTTTGAAGAGGGCACATCAAAGGGAGAAAACTCCAACAAGGGCTTGTCGAATGCCGACCCTACATCTGCTTGTGCTATTGACAGTAATGTTCAGCAAATGAATGAGCATAAAAAGGGATAAAGTTGTATATTGTGAGTGGCACACGTACACTTCCCGTGTGAGGGTTCAATGCCCCAGGAGAATACGCGAGCAAATACAGATTTGGGCTTTGTTGAGTCTCTTTTTTCATGCTCAATAACTCAGAGATTACAACTTAAAAATTAGAAGAGAACTGAATTGGTTTGTGTGATATCAATATGGTACATTTATGCATCAATTTCTGCTATACAGCATGCTCAAATGAGTTTTATCAAATTTACTCAGAAATTAATAAGATGTTAAGTTTTGTTTGCTTTTTATTTCTATGGGTTTATTTTGTTATAGATAGAATAGTTCACTAATTGAACATATTTTTCTGATACCATCCTAAGAGATATATCAATGAGATTAAGCTAACAACAGAGAAAATAGTCAGAATTAACATTGACAAACTCCAGTGTTTGACCTTTGAAGCAACACAGCGACCCCTGGAGAACTGAGAAAATCAAATAAATCACCAGAACACACATCTTATAAAAGGTTGATTAAATTTTGCCATAAAGATGTCCGAAGACAAAGGTCATAGCAAATAGAATTGGCCCATAATGCACTTCACCCCAAGGTCAGAGCGGAAAGAAAAAATCCTGGAGGCAAAATAATAATGAGATTAGGAGAAAAGAATCTAATAATTTTTGTGGAATATTGTCGCCTGAAGCAAAAGCTGGCCAAACATAGTGAATATGAAGCAGTAGAAACTAATATAAAGACAGAGGACTCAAATCTTTCACTGATAGTTTGGTTGCAATATTTTTCCAAGTTAACTTGCATATGATTACAATCTCGGTTTATTTTTGTCTTGACTATTATCACAAATCCCTTCGCTCTTTATTGAGCCCAAATTCTAGGAATATATAAATTGTCAGTGATTTATGAACTTAAAAAGAAACATGAAATCGTTGTGAGCCAGGTGAGGTTACTATGCAGGGTAACATTTCATAAATTAGGATGACATTAATATAGAGTTTTTGAATCTGCCATTGGATGAGAGATAAATGTCCTGGTTGACGAAGAGACAGTTAGAAGATCACTTGTCTTTGTGGGATTTGAAAAGATATAGGAGATTTCACAGATATCATCATTCAGAGGACATTGTCAAGACAGCGGTCTTAATGGGAGGAAAATACCAGATGTAAATCAAGTCAAAACTGACAGTCAGACAAAGCCAACTGATTTATGATTCAGAATTTACGATCCTCCCGTCTGGCCATATTAATTTTTCGACTCAAAATTGATATGGGCAGAGCATCTTAAGTGAAAGAGAGACTGAGGTTTCATCGTTTGTTTGGTTATATTATCCCCACCCCTCCCCTTCCTATTACCCTCACCCCTCCCCCTCCGACGCCTGCATGCATTTAGATAGGGCACATTAATGACATAATCAACACTAGCCTGTAAGCCCTTCGCATTTGCCCCCTCTGCTGGATGTCAAAAACATCTTGAAATATGTGTCACCTAAAAAAGGAAAACCCTTGATTTGAGGAGTTATAACCGAGATTGGCATATCTGCTTCATAAATTGCATCTAATCCTTGAGAAAGAACCGTGCCTAGTGTCGGGGGACTTTTAAGAAGTTTCTCTGTGTCAGTAACAAAACTCCTTGGGGCTTTAATATTTCATAACATCGCGTGATAATAACAACATATGACCCTGATATTAACACACATGGGGGATTAAAGGATTTAAGTCTTCTAACCCTACTTAGCACCAAGAAATAAGAGGGATTAAGATACATTAGAATAAATCATTTCTTGCCATATAGATACTGTTCTTTTCCTTTCCGTTCACAAAATCTGAGCTTATGATATATTGAAAGGAAAAGAAGAGCTGTAATAGTTTAGAGAGCTCTACACAAAAAAATGGTAAGTACAATAGTAGGTCTAGACATATATAAAAAGTTAATTCAAACCTCTATATCTTTTAAGTTTAGTTAAGATATAGGCCTACATGTAGAAGGCCTATACATTTACAGCCAATTTGTTTAAATCAGACTTCAGTGACACATGGCACGTCTTGGCCACCTTACACAAAAGTACAGAAGCTTAGAACTGGCATTCATCTTTTGTTTCTGCTTCTTGACAATTGCCAGATGTGGACAAATTCACATCTCAATCTTGACAACCTTGATGTGTAAGGAGATAAATTGACATAAAACCAACTATAATTGTTCCATGGGGCAAAAAAATTAATTTCTGAAACAGGTTTTTGCTTGTCCAATTAAGGGATAGGCCAATCTTATTGATAATAAAGAATAATTGATTTGATCAGTAACAAGGTTTTGCCATGTAATGATCATAATCAAACACCAACATATCTTTTTGACTAGCCTCTGTTATTTTTCACACATCATTTGGCTGAACAGTGGGTGGTAGTAAAAAAAAGGGAGAGCATGAGATGGGAACTGAAACTTAGAAACTACGCTAACCTACTCCAGAGCTGCATTCATTTTGTGAAAATATCTAACTTAATAAGTTTAAACCCCAATAGTAGATCAAGAAGAGGTCAGAGAAATTCCATAATTTCTTATGTTGTCACCTCATGATGAAGGGATAATCAGTTAACTTATTAAGCCACAAGATCACAATATTAGAAAATTTCAAATATGTTCCACATTGTTTTGTTTTTGTCTTAGACTTGCATCCCTTTATGAATTTTGTTTAATCAACCATCTTGTGTAGAAAATAAGTTTGTTTCTAACAAACGTTAAATTTAAACAGGAAGTAAGGCTCATTTTATCAACAGATAAGACATATGTATTTTGAAGTAAGTAAAACATAGATATAAATGCAATTCACTGTTAATATATATGCATATTGTTATTCTATATTAACAGGAAAACTGATAAAATATAGAAACAATACAGTTCACTTTTCCTGTTCATTTATGGTTTATTTCAAAAGATTTATATTAATGTTCAAATAAAGAAAAAAAAATCTTATCTGATTGTCTCTATATACCTGAATTCACAGCATAAGTGGTTTGTAGCAAAAAGCTATTTTATCTATTTTAATTTAAAAATGCAAAGATTTTGAAATGAATTGTATAATAAGAGGAAGCTGGCAATTTACACACAAGACTTGAGTTAATTCATTTTATAATTTTAAGTGAAGTAAAAAATGCTTATCAAAATTAAAGATGCCACTTCAAGTAGAAATGTATTCATTTTTGTAAAACAAACCTGATAATGAAAGACAATTAAACACTGTACAAGGAAATATATAGTTTTTTAAGAATAAATATTCTATATAGCATTTTATTTACACCATTTCTATCTAAGTTAGGTTAGATAAAAAGAAACGTGTTTAGTTTGGGTTTTATTCAGTACTTCAGGTTATTTCACTCATGAAGGTATGTATAACCAATTATCACTCTCAACATTACTGGAACATATATACTGTTCTTAACCATATATACTGCTCTTACCCATATATACTGTCCTTAGCCACATACACTGTCCTTAGCCACATACACTGTCCTTAGCCACATACACTGTCCTTAGCCACATACACTGTACTTAGCCACATACACTGTCCTTAGCCATATTTACTGGAGGCCTGAGCAAAGATTCCTTTAATAACTCTCAACAAAGCCAGGTCAGAGATAATGATATACTTATATATTTATATTTTTCTCTCCCCAATTATTCAAAATATATATTTAATGCAAAATATATATAGTTACTAGTCTTAATTGCAATGTGTTTATAATTTTAATGAGAAGAGATTTAAATATCACAGTAAATATTGGAAAGAATAACAATCTTTGGGAAAACAGATAGAGAAGTAATAAAGTATGGTGATGTGTTTGAGAGACTCGATGGATGGGATGGACAGGCATGGCTGTGGACTTATACAAAATTGACGTTAATAGAAAAATGTGCAAAGTAGCTTGATAGAGATTACTCTTTATTTGTGTAGAACGCACAACACAGGTAGAAAGGATTTAAAACCTGAGGTAAAGATTTCTTGGAATTTGTCGTTTTAAGTTTAAAGCATGGATATTTTTGATACAAGAACTTGTCTTGTTGTTTTTTCAGCAATTTTCCCACACTTGTTCTCTCTAAAAAAAGATATATCTATATCCAGGCGGTCGATAACTGTGAGGAACATCAGCGAGATGGAACAACAGAGATTTGTCAAGGTATAAACAAATCCCCCTCCCTCCCCACAAAAAAAACACCTGAGAGGATTCTACATGAATACCCCAAGCTGTGTTTAATAGATCAACAATAGCTGGGGCAGCAACAGATACCTTTATTAGAACACACTATCTCGCACAATCTCTTCTTAAACATTTCAAGTCAATTTCCCATAATAAAAGTTTACCAGCTCCTTAATTATGTCAAACAGCCCCATCACAAAGCGTTGTTCCTCGCCGAAAAGCAAAGAGACTGCTGGAGATTAATCAATAGAAATACAGCAACACACACTTTCCTCTTCCACACAGTTCGATTCAAATAACATCAGTGTCAATTTTTATTTCTCAAAAGGTGATTGTTTCCAAATTATAATGATTTGACTCATGGCGTAAAAATCTCTTTCGAAAAGTACACATTTTTTGTAAAATGAGATATAATTTTTAAAACATTGGCTTAATATTTGTATTTTTAGTTTGTTTGATAAGGACTTTACTCTGGTTATTTGAGGTAGCTTAATTAATTTTATGGCATGCCCAATTAATTCAATTGCATTATTCTTAATTTCAAAGACATTTAAAATGTTTGATTTGTTTAGCTGAAATTCTTTGTCACCTTTCTATTTTGAGATGATATGTACAAAACAATGCTGAATTTTACGCATACCATATAAAGCAGTAGATGTCTTATAAGCCATAGACAGAAAAGACATGTATTACATAAGATTACATATGAAGCATCTATTAATTTAAATACCTCCCTAAATGTAATTGTCTAATCTCAATTAACACAATAAACCAAGTAAAGGTGAATAAAGGGCTCACTTGTCCTGTATCCATTATAATGTCAAGATAAAACTATAAATATTGCTCAAACTCTACAGGGATACCTTTGTTTGAAGTCGCAAATAGAAAAAAAAAAGATTTGAAACAAACTTAAGAGTCTCAATCTGATGAATGATAAAAAAATTTAAATACGCATTAAACAAAAAAAAACAAAAAACATAAATAGAAGAAAAATGTATGATGGCTCTTGATCATGTGAATTCACTTAATCAAACGAACGAGGCTATAAAAATCACGACAATCAAATGTCAGTTTAACCTTGAATTTTTAACAAAAGTGACACAAGACTACCCAGTTTCACAATTTGAACCTCACCCTAAATTATCTTCGATCTGTCATCAAATCTTTGAGCAATTGTCATAGTATTAAGGCATCCAATCCATCAATATAATTTACAACTTAAGTGTAATTGTTTAATATGGTGCATTTCATTTTTGTTTAATTACAAAGTTCATGATACTTAAAAAGCAAATATTTTTTCATAGGTAGCATTTAATAACCACAATTTTTTTTATGGGATCTACCTTAACAAATTATTTTAAAAAACCATTGTGTTTTTACATTTTCAACGATTCTCATAACTGAAAATATCAGTAGTAATGGGCTTACCTGTTTTGAACTGTGGGTAGCTGGTGAATGAAGGTGTTGAAGAAGAAAGGAGGGCTGAAGCAGAACCCTTCATATCCTCAGAGAAGGACATCTCCAGACTCTTCAATGCTGACTCGCTGCATGGAGTTTTGGCACCATTGTGAGCCGGCCCAAGAAAACAAGACTTCTCATTCTTGCACATCTCCACATCCATTTTTTCCTCACTCACAGTAGTTGAAGAATTGCTCTGGTTTGTGGAGGATGCTTCCGGCAGGCCAGGATTGGTGGCAGCGGTGGGATTTGGGGAGGCTGAAGGTGGCTGCATGGGGGGTAAGATGGGACCCATGGAACCTGAAGAAGGTGGGGTAAGGGTTGGGGGCATAGGTGGCAGTTGGACAGTTGTTGATGTATTGATTCCTAAGAGAAGTTGGCCTTGTAGCTGTTGAATTAATTGCAGCTGGACCAATTGTTGTTGTTGTAAACTATATAAAGCTGAATGCAGAACAGCAATATCTGATGATGGTAGATTGTTTTCAGCAAATTGGGCCACTGCTGCTTTTGTGGTTGATAATGGTTCTAACATTACATTGGAATTGTCTGTTTGCAAGAAAGGGTTCAATGGCAAGGTCAGCTGAGGTAGACTTGCCTTTAATGCACTTAATCTAGATTTGTCTATTATAGAATTGTATTTATTTAATAATTTTTCCTCATCTTCATCCAAATCATCTGAATGATGAATTCCATTGACTAGCGTAGGTGGTCCTCCTTCTTGACTCTCATCATCATCATCATCATCAGACTTTTCCGACATTGAATCATCCACATCGTCATCTATACTATTCCTTTCACCAGTGCTATCTGCATCGTCATTTGGGTTTGACAATCGTGGTCGTTGAGATGGGTGCTCCATATTTTCTCGCTTTTCGTCTTCGTCAAATAAAACTACAAGTCTTTTTCGTGTGCACGTTTTCTTGTGTGCTAGAAATTCAGCGAGTTCCAAAAACTCTGCTCGACACCGTCCACAGACATGTGCATCCTCCCTGGGTGAAGTACTAGGGGATGGTGCCTCAGTTTTTTGCTCTCCTGAAAAATACAGAAGAAAACAGTCCATAAATACAAATAATATACTATAAACAATTGTTCGAAATTAAAAAAAGGTTAAATTTAAAGGACATTATTTGATGGTTTCTCTTACAGGACAGTAAATTGTCATACTTACACAAATATTAAATGTTTTATTGATAACAGAATGATCATCCAGCACTGAATACAACATAACTGTGCTATTTGTCAGTCACTTAACATTGCTTCAAAGTATGACAAAACTTAAATTCATGAATTCTATTTAATCTTTACACCACATTGCATGGAGGCCTATTGATAAAATCACTTTAATGAACACATGCATAGTTTGTGAAGATTGGTTTAAGTTCCGAAGCAATAGTGGCGTGTATTGGAATGTGGAGCCAAAATCAGCAGCATAAGGGGTAGACCTGTAGGCTGCCCTTTTCAATTACTTAATTCTGGAATCTGAAATTTCTGTTTAAACTTTCTAAGCACCATGAAGGAAAATAAACATACATACAATGTAAACAAGAGTATCAGATTCGTTCAATAGGGCGGATTAAAATCAGCTGTTTTTGCTTTATAGGCTTTTTCCAAATCCAATTTATGCTTAAAAGTTGATTATTTGTTTAGGGTTTTATGACTTGGATTTGAGGGGCGTCTTATGCAATATCAGGAGGCCCCAAAAGATCAGACTGTCAACAGATCTGCTACAGTAGCTTTGGCAGTTGTTGAGAGTAGATAAAACCTGATATTCTAGACAACCTATCTGGCCCAATGTGCCTGTGTGAAAACTACCATTTTGAAGTCAGTGTATAACACTTTGGATAAATGACAGGGGGG
>JAVFBX010214793.1:0-11729 GCA_034783855.1 Mopalia kennerleyi | reverse complement strand
ATCGATAAATCATCTTATGTTCTAGATAACTTCCAGAGACAAGTTTCTTAATAAACCTTACTCTCGAGTATTGTTATACATATCTATAGATGTACAATGCGCTGTAGATGCTGACAGTACTCTGGTAGTTCGGAGTTGGTTACTTTAACTTCATATAATCTTTTTCCTTTTTCACATCGTTTCTCGTTTCAATTCTGGCATGCAATGCTCCTTATTACAATACGAATGACTCAAAACGTTCATCATTCCATACAGGCGTGTCTTTATATGTACATGTACTGATACCTTATACTATATTCAACTATGCAGTTTAAATTATTTTGAAATACCTTGCTGAAGCTTTTGTGTCATGCGATTAATGAAGTTTAAACAATGATACACTCTTGGAAAAATATGGCTCTTATGGAACCCTTTAGGGTTCATCAGCCACGGTAGAACGCTTTATGGTTCTGTATGGATGGAGCCCTCAGAGCCACTGGTCCAAGTGTTTCTCCGTCTCTTCTTATATCGTTCCATATAGAACGATCTTATTTTCTAAAGAACTCTCAAGGAGCCATTATTTCTAATAATGTAAGCAGACGTTTCACAACTGGTGAACGTGTACGATTTCAATCACGTCTAAGTCATTCAGGTTTTTAGCCTTGGGTCATTTCACTCATAGGTGTTAATGCTTTTGTGAAGGAGGCCAGGCATGTGGCCATTGTAAAAATAGACATATGTAATCTGTAGGCAAGCATCCAAAGCAGTCATCTTATCGCTTTTTTAGCCCATGTTCGTTACCTAAAATACACAAATTGATTTAGGGCAAGCAGCTTTATAAAATGATTTATGAACGGCACATACTTACCCCACCCTGATCAATGCTGGCAGCAAATGACCATTTTGTTGTATCTAAGAACTGAAAGTCGTCGAAGAATATCAGTTTTAAACTGGTTTTCGGTGCCGGCCATGGCGGAAGTATCATCAAATCTTTCCTCGTGACATTTCCTGTGAAATGGTAATTCTGTTTTGTTTGTACAAAATTCAGGGGAGACGACCTAAGTTTAAATGGATCCTTATTAGGCTTACTCCAGTTGAACTGAGTAAATGGGATTATGTTTCATAGCCGGATTTCGTCGCAACATGCCTATACCTATTCTGATTGCACTAAATTGGTAATGTAAGCCATATTAAAGGAGATATGCTATTTTATCCGTTAACCGGGATGTAAACCCAATGGATGAGCAAAACAAATTTATATTGACGTAGCAGAGATGCCACTGACAGGTTAAACGTTGCCTCTGAACTCGGCCAACACAGTCAACACGAAAGTTCCTCGAATCGCCGGCGTTTGTGGAGAGAAAATCGCATGTTTTGTCATAAGTTATAGGTGGACAATTTGGTACATTGTTAAAATTCACATTCTTTTTAACGAAAGGTGATGCATTAAAACATACTGTAATAGTAACAAATATTTGTTTACCTTCATTTTCAATTCCATCGTTCGCTTCTGTCTGCAGAAAAGCTCCCAAGATTATTAAACATAATACTTTCATGATTATTTGATAGTGAAGGCAGCAACTCGCTCTACAGACATGCTTTAAATCGGTGACCTCTTAGTGACCTTTCTGACCTGCTAGGCCTACATATTTTTTATCTTTAAAGGTTTTTTTTAAATACATGTCCCTTAAAAATGTTAATTGTCACAAGAAACGCTTCATCAAACATCTATCTTCAAATTATTGGTTAATTGCTTAATCCCACTTTAACGTAAATGTTAAAATTCAATTACTGTTCTTCGACGACCTATTTTCCAAATCTTTATTGTTCCAGCCATGATAACAAATAATCTGATGACAATTTCTTCCGGAAAGATTGATCCTACCACAAGTGCTTACCGGCAGATGATTTATGAGATTAACACCGATAACTGATCTAACGATAATTGCTTCATCCAGAACTGTCACAGCATTGCTGGGTGACCGCATTTGACGAATTACCACTGGTTGATTGACGAAAGTGAAATGCTCAAGAGCAACTGCCCCTCGGCGTAAATGACCTCGCAGAAAGTTCATATAAGATCCCATAGATGGGATTTTAGAAATCCTATAGAACAAATGTAAAATCTTATATGGTTTAGCAAATCTAATAAGATTCCCTAGATTTTGTGTAATGGTGCGCTCAAAGGACAGGACGATCTAGTTTTCACCAAATTTTGTATCTGTATATTCAAAATGTATTGTTAAAGGGATGTGCCCATATTTTATAAACACAGCTTTTGCAAAATTAAAAATGTTAGCTTACACCAACACATAGTTTCGATGCTAATATGAAACTACTTGACAATCGCATTGAATGAATTTGAATCATTTATTTCTGATTTATGTTGATAAGTGCAACTTCATAGCGATTTGAAATATAATGATACAGCTGCAGTCAAAACAACGAATTCGTTTTGTGTTCATTTACATAAACATTTTACGTTTGAGTCCAAGACCAATCAGAGCAGCCATTATCAGGAAAGTAATTCAGTGTCCTCTTCTTCAGAGAACCTATAGTCTCCAATCGAGCGCAGGTATAAATTCTGCAGTATCAAGTTATTTTACAGCTGTGTCGTGCCGATGGGGTGAGGCCGTTTTCATGATCGGTTCAAAGCATCCGATGCGGTTAGAAGAAATACTGCCAAAATTATGTGTACAACGGCGGCCATTTTATAATTTGAAATTTGTTGGATGTAGAGGGCACAGCTCTGACGGCACATTTGCTGAAAAGTTAGCAGTTCATATGAAATACTGTCTTCCTTTCTGAAAACTATCTTAACCACCGGTCTAGACTATAACATTAGAAGAGAACCCATTAAATAGTGCACTCATGTTCGTGGCGATTAGCCATAGACACGGAACAAAAAGCTAAATGTTAAGTTTGTGGGACCAGAAGCGTTCAGTCTGACGTGTAGCGCGAATCAAATTTTGAAATAGAAGAAAATTAAGGAATTATTAAAAAAGTAAATAAAACGAATAACAGTTATTGTCCGTTAATGGGCAAAAACTGTACAGCCAGATAATAGCCAAAACGAAGTTCCGTGTTTATATATGGTGGAATCTTGTGGTTTAATGCATTGGTTTGATAGGTATTTTACAGAGTTATTTTTTTGTATTCCAACCATTACTTCTACAATTGTTGTTGTGTTATAAAATAGCATTCCATCGAGTGCTCACAAAGACACCGCTGCTGTCCTCAAAACTAAATATTTGATTCGTAGATGTTATACATTTATTTAGATTCGGACATTTCACTGATTTTTTCCCATGTTTGCTTCATACGAGCACATGACAATATAGTGCGAATGGTTCTATTAATAAATGCCAGTATTTTAGAACGGACCGTATCTCTCTGACCTCACTGTACCTATAATTCGAAAATATATATCAATTCGAGACGGTGACCTACTGTGCAAATAATTCTTTTCAGGTCACCCAAATAAAGTTATCAGTTCCAACATATGGGGATCAAGTGCAATTTCACACAACGCTTGGTTATTTGAGGTTCACGATCGTTTTCAAAATAATAATAGCTGACAAAAGCATGCACAAGCCAGGAGTTATTTTATGTGCCCTGCGTTGCGATTAACTTCAGAATAATGAACGACTGAACAGCTTACAATTAATTTGGAAGCACAAACAATAAGTAACAGAAAAAACGTGCACACAGACAATGTCCCAACTTGTTGTAGTTGTTTTTAAGGTATCGTGACATGTATCTTAGCGCTGATGGGATATACCAAAATCCTACCACGATATTTGTCCTGCCAAGCTCAACTGATGTGGCGGAATTTCCTAAAAGAAAATTTGATCAGTTATCGCTTAGAATTTGAAGCATTGTTAGATAACATAGTGTTGTAGCTGCATTGCCGCAGTCAGAGGGTCCTTCAAAGGCAGGCCATCGTGCATTAATTTCTGCCAATATTTCGGGCGAAAATAAAAGAAGTGCACAACAAGATGGCAAGGATGTACCTTGTACAATGTCCGAACGCATCAATTCTATTTTAAAATAATATTAGACAAGAATTTAGATGACTTGAATGGAATGTAAACTTGGCCCACGTGCGCATGATTTAAGTGACCCTCCTGTGACATACATCTATCATGTATAACTGATAGCGAACTTTATGTTACTATTTCGTGTCTAAATCAAAGCTCTGACGTCATTTTGCCATATATTATATATAAGACACGCGTTTTGGTAAAAATGTTTCTTGGTTTGATTGGTGTCGTACTAAATGACATTTCACTAATATGAAGACAGAATGTTGACTTCTTCCTCAGCCTTACTTAATGGCATGGACAAAACTCAGACGGAAATATCGTAACATCGTCACTGCCACCCCATGTTAATCAATCCCCGGTCCAATGAGATATTTAAATCGGTGCGTTTCATGAAAGCGAAACTGCAGCTCAACAATTGGTTACAACTGAGCTACGATCAGTGACCGAAATAGAACAGCAAATCATACTGTTCTTTGCAATAGTATGGCAGTTAAAAATGGTTAAGTAGTCAGTTTTGCTAGTAACTGGTATCCGCCAATAAAGTGGATAAAAACGAGGATACCAAAAAAGTGTTTCTACATTTACTTTCAATGTAAAATGCAACCAACGATTAGGCCTGATGTGATGGGTATACGTGCATTTTAATAATGGTTTTATGCCAATCACCAAATCTACTGTCGTTTATTGAAAGTGCAGAAAAAGATAACGAGGAGAATGATTTAATAGTATTGGTCCTGGACCCCTCCACCGAGCATTTCTGAAACAGATCTTATAAGATGGCTAGAACATTTTGATAGAAATTATAGGGATATCTCCGCAAGTTCTGCACCCTCTGGACTGAGATGAACTACATTATCATAAAAATAAGGGTGCCAAACGAAAGCTTTGTACTGTGAGCATCACATATGCTATTATAAAATATGGCGTGTGTTTTAAAACTTATTAATATAATTGGTAAACTGTGTTTTATTTCTACTTTCGGCGTAAAGTTACAGGCAGATGATTTGCCTGTCGTCCGCCATACTCATACATCGCATAATTATAACTTCAAAACTCTTCCACAATATTTTTCTCACGATGACCTCATGATAGGAATTCAACGCCATTTTGAAGTTTATTTGGGCTGGTTGCTTTTATGTTTATACTTCATTTTCTGTAAGACAAGATGAAACACCAAGGCTGACTGATGTAACATGCTTTCGAAATGATGTTTTCATGCCTTTATGTTTAGCTCAATTGTTTAAAAGATAACTGCAAAATGTTACGGTAGAAACCAAGCAGAAAGAAAACGACCAGTGATTTTATTTATTTACAATACGTATTGTAAAATAACAAAAAACAATAGCATTGTTAAAGGGTAAAGTATACAATGGCAGAAATACCAATTTAAGTTAAGAGACAATGAAATTATAAGACGTATATACAGTATCTTGTATATAGTATATAATGGATCAGCGTGTAAAGCTGCCTAACAGTTGAGTCCAAGAGCTTTAACTTCATAAACCGGTCTTTTATGACAATCTGCAACGTCTTCAGCAATAAATCCTTCCATAATTCCAAGGCTTAAAACATACAATTGTTCCGGTTATATCCACGTCAGGGAAATCACAATAGAATATAGCCAAATTGATCAATTTACTTATCTCTATATCCGTTGGCTTGGCCTGACTGGGCACTCTTTAGACTGAGTAGTGAGTGGCTGGATTGTGACTGATAAAAAAATCATACAATCGATCTTACTTATATAGGGTTTGTTTGTTTGTTTGTTTGTTTATTTGATTAACGTCGTACGCAAGGGTATTTCACTTATATGACGACGGATTGTCCACTTCACAGTGTTCCTTGTCCTAGTATGGTGGAAAACCGGGAGGAAACCTAGTAAAGGGAGACGGGAGATGCAGAAGTTTCCAGATATTATTTTACAATAACATCACATAGAACACTCCGGAAAAGCTTATTTTACCCAAACAAAAGCTTTCAAAACAGTCAGCTCAGGGTCAGAGAAACTACTAAAACAATGGACGTAAATAAACAGTGACTGAGCGGTGATAACTGGGTCACAAGATTTTCTAGAAAATTCAGTATGTAAACTAAACATTTGTTGAACTGTACATTAATCTATTTACAGGCACATTGACAGCACTGAAAACACAGCTTAAAATAAACATGTATATGACGAAAACCTGTGTCTGGAATCCCACCTAATTTAAACTCAGCCTTTCTCATTGGGGATTAGAATATACAACAAAAGATGTTGGTATGCATAACTGAGCAGTAAGATACATACACTAAACGGAAAATTAAAAGAAAGCAAAAATTAAGGTTATTTCACCTATACAAAGGCGAGACAGAACTGAGTGAATATAAAATCCTCTGTTACAAACACAAGACCAACAGCGCAAAGCTCTCATCATCACAGGCTAATGAAAAACAAAAACAGTTTGTAAAACAATTGTAAAATATTTTCTCCAAATGTTCTTATAAGACGTGCCTGGTTCTTAATCATGACGATGAAGTGGCTGAAAATATGATTATATACAAACTATCTTTCCTCTCAGCAGACAGATTTACAACTTTATTCACGCGAAATTCACAACCGTTACGCAAGAGAAGGAGCAATGAGGGTTGGGGGAGCTTGCTGTTGTCATGGTACTTTCTGAGCTAAAGGGCAACATGAAGCCGATCTGTGTTTGATAACTGTGTATTATGTAATGTGGTTATACATTATTCAAGAAATGTTGTAACACAGTTTTTGTACATGTTCATTATAATATTGAATTCTTATTTTAAATACTTATCAATTTGCTTTTTAAAATCCCAACTGAGTCGAAGGCGTCACTTGTTGTTTAATATACATGAATATAATAGCTTAGCGTTGATGATAACTAAATTCCTAGGCTTTTGGTAGATTGTGTTCTTGACAAATATTTTGCCAATCAATTAACAATCGACGGTGATTAATTTATGTATTTGTACAACTTATTGCGTGACACTGAGGAACGTTAAAAGGGAGCTTACAAACTTTGGTCCAGTATACATGTACTGTTATATATTGGGAAGGGGGCGAGGTACTTTATTTAGGTGTTACACACCTGTGTGCCCTTCCTGATTGTAATGGCAAAGTTTAGTAATGAATAAATAAGGATACTGATCTACCCTATCCCCAATCCCTAATTAATAAAAGTCTCAGAAGAACTTAATTTGAACGGTTTTCAGTGGATGAAGTAAAATAGAGCTTCGCACGCTTCCTTCGTCCTATGGATGCCACTCTTAAAGGCGGAATATTTGCGTTAACAAGGACATGAGCAAATGGATTGCATACTGTCAGTTATTTGACAGACGTCCTTTTTCTGTTTTAGTTCCGAGAATCAAATTGTTATTTCTGGCCGCTAAAAAGAGACTCAACCAAGTCTTCAAAGTTAAATGAAAATCACGTCAGTGTTTGCGACGTAAGCAAATGAGAGTGGACTAGTTCTAATTAATAAATTTGCAGTGAACCTTAATTTTTAGTTTTTGGTTTTCGAAGTCAGCCGTGAGAAATAGTCGCCTAGTAAGTTTCATGTTATTGTATGACCGTGCTATTGTGTCCAAATTATACCAAAGCGAAACGCTTGCCGTAATTTCTCAAGTTATCTTGAGTTTTGTTTAAACAATCAGCCGATACGGCAGGATTGGCTTTTATCGGCGAAAGCAAGGTCAAGGCCATAGCCTACGTAGGCGTATTTATATCTGGTTATTCAACTTTGGTGATGTTTTATTTCTGTCATTAACATATATGAGAATAAAACAAACAGGATGAGGTCACTGCTGTGGACTTTAACGTTTATTGCGCAGGCTCTGTCCATTTTCTGTGATTACTCAGCTTTAGACGGTAAGTGAATAATTATAAACTCGATCCTGAATGATCTAATATAGGCTATTAACTGCAAATTTTGCTCTATAGCCTGGTCAGCAAAACATATTTTGATCATTTCCTATTCGGATATGAAACGGTTGAAAATCTGCAGAAATAGTCATAATATATACTAAATTTCGGCTACCTATTCTCATTTGATGCATACCTTGGCAAGCAATCGGGTAATTGTCACGATGAAAGTATAATGTGACTGGATGGAATATTCAGTCCGGCTAGTAAGGCAATAGGCATTTGACCATCGACCATCGAGTAAAGTAGATATCTGAATAAAATAAACTAAAATATAATCGCTGAAATACAAGCAATCATTGCTTAAGTTTACTTATGTACACGTGGCAGACGGTAAAATGATATTTTGATAGCCCATTTAAATTCAACATCAGGATTTTCTACTGTTTCATTCCCTAGATGAAAAGAAGAAAGACAATGAGTTAATGGTATTACCTCCCGGACCTGTCCCACGGGCTAGCTTGAGACAGATCTTTAAAGATGATTTCAACAGCTTAAACCGAAACCAGTGGGATCTTGATGCCAGCGCCGCGCAAGGCGGAGTAAGTCACTTTGTAATGGAGTTTTTTAATGATGTGTGTTTCCAAGTAATAAAGCCCATTGGTAACAGGCCGTGACACAACACAAGAGCTCAAGCGAGCTACAATATACGCCCGGAGAAATCTTGCCACATTGAATATTAAAATCGAGTTTGAATACAATAAACCAGCATCTCTAGACAAGAATACACCAGGCAAAATCCTACGCTACATCACGGCACTTGGATATCCTAAATCTGTCTTGTTAAATGGAACACTCACATGAACTAAGTTTGATTTGAATTCCAACGGCAGTTTCCGAGTTAATGTCTGAAACCAAAGTCTGACAAGAGATATCAATTTAACATACATAAAACAAATTTAGACTTTGCCACCAGGTGGCGCAACCTTTAGGTCAATGGACACCAAAATTGATCCCAAGTGACGTTTTGTGACATGCAACGCTCATACTAAGTTTGATTAGAATTCCACAAGAAGTTTTTAAGCCAATAAACATAAATAAAATTTAGACTTTGCCACCAGATGGCGTGACATGACGGGCGCCACCTGTAGGCTAACGTGCACCAAAACCAATACTAAGCGACGTCTTGTCACATGGAACACTCATACAATGTGTAATTCGAATTCCACAAGAATTTTACATACAAACACCAAATTTAGACTTTACCGCCTGGTGGTGCCCCCTGTGTCGATACGTCAAAAGCAATGCCGAGCGACGTCTAATTGTCACGTGGAAAACTCATATTAAGTTTGATTTGAATTCCATAAGCGGTTTTCAAGATTATGTCAGGAAACCAAAAAAGTTGACAGACAACCGCATTGTACAAAACCTTCTTTCAAATGACGGGAGTATAAAAACAGACGTTTATTTATCTTACCGACTAAAATTCCGTCGGAAAATTAGATTATATAGTTGAATGTCATCTGTAATGTGCAAAACACCAACGCAAAATCTAAAACACATAACAGGAGGTTTCAGTAATCCATGCATACAAACGAATATCGGCTGTGTATGAAAAAGGAAGGTAAAGGGTTAGGGTAATGTTAAGACTATATTGTTTAAGATCTTAAACGATTGATCATTGAATGGCTACTGGTAACCCTATATGTTATTTCATTTCAGCACAATGAGTTCGAGATTTATAGTCCAGAAGGTCACAATTGTTACGCACGTGGTGGAATAATGTACCTGAGGCCCGTAAGTTTTGTCAATGAATTGTCATTGAATTCTACATATTTTCTCTCAATTTACTTGTTTGCGTCTCAAAAGAATCAATAATTATCTGCCAGTCAGTGTTAGTTAAGAAAAAATGAACCTATAATAGCCGGTAAATGAAGAAGAAAAACTTGCAATTACACAATTATGTCGACTCTAATTCTGCATCTCTAAATAAGGCCACATTGTATGATAGACTTTTGGAGATGTAAAACTTTGCATTCAACATGCCGCCTGAATGATTATGTAAATGCGTGTTCTTAAAGTGGGATTCTTCATTTGAATGCACCTAAGACCCAGGTTGAGAGCGGCCATACAACAGCAACTTCAGTTGTTGACGTACATGTAAATTAAGAAGTTTATTTGATAAAGCTAATAACGTTTATTTTCCATAGACTTTGACATCAGATAAATTCGGAACAGATTTCCTTTTTCACGGCGTACTGGACGTTAAAAGTAAGTTAATATCACAATATACACACGCTTTTAAGATAAGCATAAACATTATAGAAAATATAAAGCTAAACATGTAGACGTGTGGATATAAGAGAGGGAATTCCTCCAATGAATGGCAATGAGAATTCAATTAAAACATAGTGAACGGCCTCTACCTATATTAGGTCATTCTGGCTTCTTTACCATGTAGTTCGGATATTTTCTAAGCCTCATGAGTCAACGTTAAGAAAAGTTACCCAATTATGTACATAACGTAAAGTTTCATCACAAGTCTGAATAAGGTTTGGGTGGGTTAGAAGTAATGTCGCATGCATAACGTTTTTGTCTACAGAACAATGGGGCTATTGCAATCCAACCTGGAATAACGGATGCTACAGGGACGCTAAAAAGGATGGTATCATGCCTCCAATAATGTCATGCTTTATGAGATCTAAGGTGTCGTTTAAATACGGAAAAATGGAAATAGTTGCCAAAATGCCAAAAGGAGATTGGTTATGGCCAGGTAAGTGTATTTCTTCTGTAGATTCGAGTAATGTGTAATATTCTGCCTCATACACAGCAATAGGATTAACTTAAAATATCCTTCCCGTATTAACAGAATGAATTTAAGCCACACTGCGTCGCTGATAAAGATCTTCTTGTGGGCATGCAGAGCAACTAAAATGTCAAACTCCAGACAGCTAAGTCTGTGTCCGGACACCTCCTCCTTTCTTCCACCCAAATATGTGCGATCTTGGTTCCTTTTCCGAGGATATGTCAACGGTGCAATTTCATGATAGCTATCTGTAAAATATCTGATAGGACTTCTGAAATGATCAAACAACAAGGCGCAGATTTTTCTATCTGGTTAGTTGTTCCAATCAAAGGAATAGCACTGTTTTAGCTCCATCAGCTCTCATAACCTTTATAGCGTCCACTAAGCTCAGTTCACCGCAAAGTCCTCGCATGTGCTCCATACAACACCTTAGGCGTCAGACGATCGTCATCGTTTTGTAAGCGACCTGTTTATGTAACGCGGTTCATATAGTGCGTACTGTGGCGGGATTTCACAGCTTCAGGCTGTTTTTGTGTCAGAAATTTGACTATTTTATTGCAACGGCCTTTGATGGCTGGGGTTCATTCTAAATTAGAATCGATTCTACTTCCTACGTCGAGTCATTTGTCTCTAAGATACATCCGGGCCATCTTGTTTCGAACTTCTTTTATTTGCTGGTCTGTGGCTGATAGGTCGCCCCAAATATTGGCGGAAATTGATGCGCGATGGCCTGGCATAGCGTACCTAAGTTGTCCTAGTCTCTTTCACTTTACCAACTCTCGGAAAATTATGATTGGGCTGGGGTTATTTATGTCTCGGTAAATAATTCTTAACGAACGATAAAACCCAACGATTAGTTACAGTTAATAACGACGCTGTCCAAGATACGTTGTCTACATGTTTACGAGCTTATTCCTTGTGTGTATGGCTAGTTATCGTAGCTTAAAACAACATATACTACACTCTTAGAAAAAATGGTTCTATGTGGAACCATTAAAGGTTCTTCAGCTTATGGCTGTGGTGGAACCCTTTA
>JAVFBX010214782.1:0-11729 GCA_034783855.1 Mopalia kennerleyi | reverse complement strand
CAAATGTACTGTGTGTTTTATGTAGCGATATACTCTATATGACGTAATCAACGCAATGGGAACTTTGAGAGTGTGATCACGTTTGGCATTTGTCACAAACATAATCCCTTTTGATTCTTTTGCTAAAAACATTACATTTTGTCATGAATTACAATTACTGATAATATTTAAATGTATTCATCCGTTTGTGCGTCAAATAATAACTCAAAAATGGTTTAAACGGTTTTAAAATGGGTTTGTTAGGATTTCTGACGGCGAGCCTATCGCAGAGGGATATGCTGAGAGCCTGGAAACGAAATGAAACGTATCCCCTGCGCAGGGGATTGGCCGTGAATGTGCAAAATCCCTCACCGGTCTCAAAAAGCCCGATCCACGCATTCAGATCCGAAACGGACTTTTTATTATTATTATTCAACAACCAAAAAACGAAGTAGCAATAGAAACGAAACACATATTAAATAGCTATAATAGCATCAACATTAGTAACTGAATATATTCAGGTATGTAGTTCGCCTATGGAGTGAAGGCTTCATTTTGTTTTATAGGAATTGAGTTCTAACCCGGACCTCTGGCTAACAGGGCCAGCGCTCTAACGGACCGAGCTTCATATAATATTTGTTTGAAAAAGGACATTTTGCTTGCATCCATTGGTATTAGAACTCTGACTGAACGTTATAGCCTATGGCCCATACCTAAAAAAACATGACCACTTATGATGATGGCCTGATTAGTAAACACAATCGTTGAGTCAATCATGAATTTCCACTTTTTTGTTGAGAATGTTTGCAAAGTTTATCATTGTAAGCGATTCGAGACGTATATCTTTCCTGTCCGTACAATATCAGATCGCCGACCAAAAAACGGATTTATGTGTAAAAACATTCATTTTTAGGAGTATTTTCTTACCATTATGTGCATTTATGTGATGAAGCATAGCATAGAATTAACATTTCTGAGAGTATTTTAATGGCATTTTGGTGTATTCAAAATCAATGATATATAATACTCCAGAATACATCGGAAAAGCAAGGTGTGATGTGTTGTGTCCAGCAAAGAAAACCGACAAATTCCAAAGAACGATTTATTTATGTAGCTTCACCCGACATGTATCACTAGTGAACATATAATAAACGTATTTACTATCAAACTACAAAAATACATTCGTTTATCACAATACACTTTTAAAACAACATAAATGTTGAAACATTATTTGTCAACAACCACAATGTATATACTACTTGTAGCACAAATAGGCACCGTTTATAATTTCTTATGTTGGTTTATGTTGATATGGGTTGTGGTCTTTCGCTTGTTTGTTTGGTTGGATTTGGTTTAACGCCGTACTTAATGTTATTTCACTCATTTGGCGGCGTGCCAGCCGAAAACAGGACAAATACAGGACAACCAGAGACCACCTTAAAAAGACAGCACAAAAAGATCAGCATCCTGTACCCTTTAGCTATGCGAGCACCAGGGCAACAAGAAGCTTGCTCCAACCACTAACATCTTAAGATGTTGTCCTTTGTCAACTATCATCTCTTGTACAATATCAAAAACGAGTCTCATCTCCAAAGCTATCTATAATAACCGCGTATCATTAAACGAAGGCACGACAACTTTTCTGGCGATTATTGCTCCTGGGGCATGTACTGAGGCAACAAATCCACAGGAAACATTGATAACGAAGCTTATGTCAAGCAAGTGCCAGTATTTACCTTCAGAAAAACACTTACAGTCTATGTAGAGGATGTTTGATGTGCAGGCAAAATTGTTTCAAATATATGTATTTCTTATTAAAAGAAGCTAATATCCTTAAGAAGGGCAAATTTCATATGAATACATAAGTTACTATTCTTCACAACATTGTCCTCGTTACTATTCTTCATAACAGTGTCCTCGTTACTATTCTTCATAACAGTGTCCTCATTACTATTTCTCATAACAGTGTCCTCATTACTATTCGTCATAACAGTTTTCTCGTTACTATTCTTCATAACAGTTTCCCCGTTACTATTCTTCATAACAGTGTCCTCGTTACTATTCTTCATAACAGTGTCCTCATTACTATTCGTCATAACAGTTTCCCCGTTACTATTCTTTATAACAGTTTCATCGTTTCTATTCTTCATAACATTTTCCTGGTTACATTCCTTTATAACAGTTTCAACATTACTATTCTTCACAACATTTTCCTCTTTACTATTCTTCATAACAGTTTTCTCGTTACTATTCTTCAAAGACAGTTTCCTCGTTACTATTCTACTTAAAAGTTTCCTCGTTACTATTTTTCATGAGAGTTTTATCTTCACTATATTCTACATAACAGTTTCCTCGTTACTATTCTTCACTACAGTTTCCTCTTTACAATTCTTCACAACAGTTTTCTCGTTATACTTCTTTTTATTCTTCGTAAGTATTTTTAGTTCGAGACAAGAAGAAATATAACATAGGGTTAATCACACTGTTTAAGTACACGAGGATCCAAGCAATGGGAAATACATCTGTTTTTAAATAGGTAGCCAAAGTAAGATATTGATCCAATGAAATGAGAACATATACTACCAGGTATGGTATTTCTGTTATTGCATAAGTAGAAATCATGCCGATAACCGCTCTGTTGTGTGGTTTGGGTTTACACTTTCGCTTTTGATCGTCCGTTGAAACTTCCTTAAATGAACGTGAAAGACGAAAATGAGTACAAGAAAAACTATGTGGACACTCGCTACGTAAACACCGAATTCAATATTGCCAACTATTGGACAATCAGTGTGAAATAAGACAGGAATAAATGTCAATAAATTTGCCATCCACGTACAGATACACATTACGGTTGTTTTCCGCCATGTCAAATACACTCGAGACCAAAATGGTCGTGTTCAAATGAGGTACCACAACAATGAGAATATAACCAGGTATAGGCTCGACTGGCACTGCGAAACACTGCTGCCGTGTACCTAATAACAATGCACATTATTCTGAGGCCCTGTGGAGAAAGGTAAAAGAATTTAACGGTCAGAACACTGGTAGCTACAAGGAGAAAGCACAAATCAGCCGCAGCCAAGTTGACAAGTGTGATGTATGTCAGTGAAGTTCGGAGAGGTTTTCGTTTTAAAACGGAATATATAAGAACTGCGTTAGATATCATTCCAAAAGACAGCAGAATGTAGAAAACGATGAGCAATGAGGAGTTCACTTCACCACGAGGAACCGTTTCCAAAGAATTATTTATAAAGCTGAAGGTAAAGTTTTTCAACAAATACATCGTGGTTTGAGTTAAAGACTTATCAATCGTAACTCCCGGGTTAGCCATAATAAGGACAGGCTAATAATCGCTGATGATTTTCAGCTAACACTTTTTGCACGGACTTGCTATTTCCTTAATTTGAACTTTAATTCGTACAATTCCCAAGTGTGCCGTGCCAGAAGGCCATTTTTAAATTTTGATACTGAAACATAGAGAAAGTTTGGATAAGCTAAGCAGTAGGTTGTTGGTATTGATAGATAAGGTAAGGGATTATAAATCTAACATTTAGCTCCATAAAGGCGTAGATTTTTAAGTATTATCTCTGCCAGAAAAGGTCTAAAACTGGTGAATTAACTGACAACCACCAACGGAAAATGGAATCGGCTGTACCGTTTTCCACGTATATTTATTTGATAAACCAATATTTGAAAATAGTAGAAATTGAAACGATACGTAAGTTTTCTTTCTCTACACTTCGTTCATTAACAGTCTAAAGACCTACCATGTAGTTGAATTAATCCATAGTTTTGTGAGATACACAAAAGACCGCACCGGCAACGATATAGTCCCTACTGTACCTTCCTGGAATTCGACGGAAAGTGTGTATATTCTGGAGATACGATCAATTCAAGTGGCTACTGTGTTTTCTATTGTATGTAAAGAGATGTGTAAATATTAAAGATACGGTCACTTAGCTGTGTGTTTAGTGTGTTAATCGACTGGAGTGTTTACAAAACTATGCAATCAGGCATTGTGACGAACGGTCGACTTATCAGAGTTATGTACTGGCTTTGATATTTGTACAATCATTAGACAATGATGCAGCGCAAAGAGCTGTAAAGTGCAGTGTAAATACATGTATTGGAATCGGAACACATCATTCATAGCTGTTATGTATATATGGGCTTAAAAACAATACATTCCCAGTTTTTTTGGCGAGCAGTAAATAAACCCAATTATAAAATATAATCGATTCAACTTCTAGACATTGAGGCCCGCGGTCGCGGCGTAGTGGTTAGCGAGTGCGCTTTCTAACGCCTACTTCAATGAATCGTTCTGTCGACCCGTAGGTAAATGAGTAAGGCACAAAATGTGGCTCCGGCAATCGCGGGAAGTAGATTTTACGAGGTTTCCTCCCGGTTTTCTACCATAATAGCACAAGGAACAGTGTGAAGTGGACAATCCTTCGTCATATAAGTAAAATACCCTTGAGTTGGCTACGACGTTAAACCCCAATCATACAAATAAACAAATCTAGACATTGATTTTAAAATCCAGCCGGGCCATTTTATTTTGCACTTCTTTTTATTGCTTTTGCACTTCTTTTTATTACGTCACCCAAAATATTGGCGCAAATTACTGCGCGATGGCCTAGCATAGCGTACGAGAGTTGTCTTAGTCTCGTCCACTATAGACTCTCGCGAGAAAACGTCTTAATCGCCGGCTTCTCGTCCACTGCACAAGCGCCCTGGAAGTTTCTGTGCCATTGGCTATTTTTTAAACTTAGAAATTGACCAGCGCGCTTGTGCAGTCGACGAGAAGACGGCGACTGTCAACTGGTAGTTTTCCGAGAACGGATTGATCGATTGATTGATTGATTTATTGGTTGATTGATTGCTTAATTTATAAATTGGTGTTTTGCGCCGTGCTTGAGGGTATTTCACCTATATGACGACGGTGTATTTCACTAGCACAACCCAAATGTGAAGCGTTTCCATAAATTGGGAAAATAAATTTTCCTCCGCTGCTATAAGTAGAGACAACATTGCTACCCTTCAAACAGACTGCCCTTAGTCAGAGGGCCCAGAGAACGGATGTTGACTAGCTAGATACAATTGTCTGTGACTAATAGCCTACTGAGAAAGCACATTTGAAATCATGTTGACTATTCACGCATGCGCTGTGCCAAAATCACAGACAAATATTGAAGAAAGCGAAATTGAAAGCGCGGACTGTTAAGTGTTGCAGATCGTGACTTTTGATTCTTCGCTATAAACTAAAAAAATGAAAATTGAAAAATGAACGTCCAATTTTTAATTTTTATTGTTGCAAATTGAAAAAGAAGAAACAAAAACTGAAAATAGAACGGTCATTTTTTGTATTTCGTTTTATGGACACAAGAAACAAGAAATGAAAATTGAACTGTTAAGCGTTACACGGACCCTAAAATGCACTGTGTATCAATCTCGGTCTTCCTTTATCTTAGCCAAAATTTTTCAAATTTCAAAACTTTAGAAGAACAGATCTGGTTTCTGGCTGTAAGTCACTTTTAAGAAACTTTCAACAAAAAGCCCTTGTCGATCGCATTAGAATAAGGCGAAGCAGCTTCCAAAAATTGCAGGCCCTTTTATTTTGTAGGCACAGCATAGGCTTATAGTTATTGTTTTTCTTATAAAACTCTTGGAGGTATACAAATAAAAAGGACACACCCTGATGCAATTAATACCAAACTTGGAATAGTTTCAAAGCTTCAAGACAATTTGCAAATCACCTCCCCAAAATTGCATGTCGTATTATCAAATACATCAGCAACTGATGACCTCCATGTTTTGAATGTGTGTGAGATTGAGTTATTCCCCTTGGAGACTAACTGATTTGTTACCAAGACTTTAGACTCTGGGTTAAATTAATCAGCATTGAAGAGTTGTTTAGTAATAGTCCTTCATTTGAAGAAAACACTATTGTTTTAGAAAGAAACAATTATATTTTTTTAAGGCTTTCTGGTTTTTCAAGCTGTACTTTTAGTATCCCTTGTGAAAAAGTACCACAAAAAACTAAATTACTATAGTAATCTATGGTATTTTTGCGGAATTTACCACAGTAAAAATCTGTAGATTACTATAGTGTTCTAAACCTACCGGATATATTTATATAAATGTATGTATTTTATGTGTTCTAAATGTATTGATAGTTTGACCATGTTCAATACATCACTTTTGTATGAAGTTTTATAATATTCTTACAATATATGGCTGGACACTAGGACGAACAGTTTCCAGGATATGAATCTTACTATAGTTCATACTTATTGACTTCTGAACTGAGTGACCTGTCGCTCCTAGTGGACACCTATGGAAGCTTTCCTTGAGAGGAAATCGTTAATCAATAAGGTTGAGTGCTTTGACTTTTAGTACCAGGAGGTTTGTCACAGGGTAGGGCACTGGACTTTCAATAAGAGTAGGTAGAATGGGTGTGAAAGGGCAGTGTTAAGTTGGAGGATGGGGCGAGCGAACATAGACTTGAATTCTATATCAGGGTTGTGTAAAACTACAGGAAAAAGCCAAGGACTTTCCAGAGGTATCAACAGCTGAAACGCTCATCGAAATAGCCAGCAGTCCAACACAGAGGAGCACTCACCAAGCCAGACACGGTATCTCTTATTCTATGTGAGTTCCAATTTATATGCATATCTAACTAAAGTTTTGGACATACTTTAATAACTATTCAGAAAGAACTGTTTGATGAATGATAACTTTCTTAAGGATTTGGACCTCAAGGAATTTCAAGGATCAAAACGACTTTCTAAGTTCTAAGTAATATCAAGCTGACTCGAATGACATAGGACTGTGCAATAGGTCATTAGGAGGAACACTAGTGAGGAATTCACAATAGATGTCAGGTCATATTTCTTTTCTATTTGCTATTAATGCTAACTTGTAATTAAGTTTCTATACCTTTTACTTTGATTGTATTCTGGTTTTATTAAGATTAGAATTGTACTAACCCTTAATTATTACTTTATCAAATATAATCATTTATTATATAGAAATTCATTGTGTTAAGTTTTCAATTCTTCTGCGGTTCACATCTGTTACCGTCCAGTTACGGCCCAAGTAACTTCCTGTTTGTCATTACACATTGGGACACGGCTCGGGCGCATAACACTTACCGATGTCGTTGTTATGACCGCTGAGAATATTAACACGAACCAAATATCTCTCTGAGGGAATTTGTACATCTTTTCCGCACAACCCTGAAACAACAAACGGCACCTTGGTTTTATACATACACGAATTGGTATTGTCAATATCATATATTAATTTGTTATATTATCCCATAAATAAGTAAATTTCAGATTATTACAGACATGAGATATTTGTTTCATATCTCCACACGTGGGATATAGCTTTCCCACGCTCTGATTGGTCACTTTCTGCTCATTGATACAACTAAACCAATGAAAAAATACAACCTACACGGACTATTTAATTTTACAACTTGTAAATGGTGTCTGCACTGTTCGAAACGACCATATGTCAGAACTGCAGTTTGGCGATCGCATCACATATTCACTATAATGAACATTAGGCTTCTGTCTCCAATATGCTACAAAATTATGTTATTGTAACTGTTCAAATGTCTCTGTAATGAGTTGTGAATTGGTCAGAAATAATTGTCAGACATTGATTAGAAATAAAACTATTTTTTTTGTTCTTTTCTACCATATAAATATTGCATTTCAAGAGCATTGTTTTTTGTGGGGTCTGATCAGTCTGATGGACGCTTTCCACTGACCCAGATGTGTTTTGTACCAATGCGCGCTACTCGTTTCTCTCTTGACAGCGAAGCAAACATATATATTGATTTCTGATTAAAATTACTACAAAAAGGCATTTATGGGATAAATATAATATCAAATTCGTGACCCGGATATCGAATTTATGAAACTCTGGTTGAAAACTACTACCCTCATTTCATAAATTTGATTTCTCCTGGTCACGCAATAGAGTTTCTCTATGTATTCTGATACTTACATCCTTCAATATAGACTGGTAATCGCTGCAAGTCGTGCTATATTTAAAATGGTTACAGATATAGGTATTAAAACTATAATCGTCACAGTCTAGCAGTTCTGGTTTGATGTAAAATACAATACTCTTGTGTGTATGAGCTGATCTTACGTTTCTTTGAATTTAAACAAGAATATACTTTGTACCACATGTGAAGTTTTTGTAAGAATCAACAACATCAACAAAACAACAACAACAAACATGGCTTACGTTGGTATTTATATTAGGATTATGTTTCATTGAGCTATATGTAACGGGCGGTCCCAATCTGGGCACCCCTCTCCATGGACGGAGGCCAGTACAAACATTGTCATTCATGAATGGCTTACAGCATGTGTCTGGAACATACGGACGACCTGCAAGAAACGACATAATTATAATAAATACGCATTTTGGTTGAGTTTAAAGTCAGTAGAAAAAATAACGTATATTTCTGAGAAAACGCCTTAGATCATTCAAAGTGAGCATCTGGCTTTACACATATAGAGTTGTCCCTTGGTTGCCTCGGCTGGCTGTGTGGATATTCCTCTCACTCATCTGGTTAATTAGAACAAGTCCCTCTGCGCTGTTTCATATCCGCATGTAGGGAAGATATCAGTACCAGCCCAGTAAACACCAGTTCAGTGCCAACATATCCCTTAAAGAAGCTGATAAAGTGCAGCATGTTTGAGGATATCGTCTGTCACCTGCAGTGTTGTTGTGCTTTTCACTTATGTCACCTAAAGACTAAAGGGATGAATCACAATTGCTTTCGCTTATCGCGATGTTATTGATTAATAGGGCCTTTCTTTCTGCTTTGTTTCTAACACTTACAGTCTTATGTGTACATATACGTGTTATATGCCTAGACATAAGTAAATAAATTAACAATGCGTGAGGCATTACCTGTAACAAACTGCGTGTACCATTTGGACTCTAATTTGTAGACGGCCCAGGAAGTAGAGGAGTTCACGCTGCCAGTCACTCCACAACACTGCAACTGTAATAAAGATCAAATATGCTCAGACACAAATCTCCTTTTCATGCGTGCAAATCTTGAATTGTTATAATTCAAAACATAGGCCTACATACAACCAATTGAGACACGAGCTTTCCAATGACTTAATACTGCTTATGGTGATGTATTTCTGCTCAATCGGGTATAACAAGCATTAAGTGTGCCGACTCTTTGAAGAAATGACAATTAAATCACTTTGTGCATCTCCGATACACCTAAGCTGATCGGAAGCCATGTTTGAACACGAAAACGATACAGTTCTAGTGGATGATCGATAAGCCAAAGTTAAAAGTTGGACGACTTTTTGAAGCTTCTTTCCCAAGGACGGACCAATACACACATATTTTGCTATGCATATAGATACAGCAAAGTTATCAATTCGTGTCAAAGAACCAGTAGATCATCCCCTTCACATCAAATATGATTAAATAGAAATCAGAAATAAGATATGGAAATGCAGACGGTTGTAATGTTATCGCCGTTCGTTATCGACTCTGCATTACTTAACGGACTTTTTATATATATGCTACCATAGAACGTTTTACAGGTCAAATAATACTGCTTTGTTCGCACTTGCTGTTATACAATGCACACATGTGTTTTTCCATCACATTACGCAGTCTGACTTATATAACAGTCGACCTTTCACAAATCATTTTTTCCTTCTATTATCACGAACGTGCACGAGGCACACACTTCCCAATAATGTCAATTGCAATAATGTCTAATTAGCATAATCAGGTAAAATCAATAACAACTGAAAAAAAACCCAACTACAGGTTGATAGATTCACAGAAAGTGCAAAGTTCTTAACATATGTGTTGCAACGTGTTCATCTAGTAACAAAAATAAAAAAAACGAAAAACACCAAACTTAAATAACACAAAAAACTCGCTTCCATTATTCCTAACTCCATTCCTTGATCGTGATTAAGTGGTTCTATACCAGGAATGAATTGAGGCGCGAAGTGAAAGCAAGTCACTTTTTGTGGCACAATGGGTTCAGAAACGTACAATTCAGAGAGGCAGAGAAAGGCACAGTCTTTGAAATTCGGAAAGTAGCAAATTGCGTCTTGGGATTTCACATACATTGGTTAGAATAATGTAGATTCGTTAAAGGAATACCAAACATATCGAGCGGTAATTATCAGAAAGGCCTCTGCAAACTGGCTTGTTTGTTCGGCGATTGGTTTTTAACGACGCATTAAAGTTATTTACAAAGTACGGACAGTCCCAATAAGTTACAGAAACCACCAGTTAATGTCAATGATAACAAGATACAGTCCGGAGAAGCTTCCCCGAAAAACAGAGCAAATTTGCATAATTTATGGGGAAATTTACATAATTCCATGATTTTTTTTCTACGTTGAACATCTGCGTACATAGAAGAATGCACTATGCAAGTTTCAAAAGCCTAAGTTAAATAGTAACCATGATACAGCCCGGACAAGCTTTCAAGACAAACGGAGCAAATTTGCATAATTAATGGGGAAATTTGCATAATTCCGAGACTTTTTTTCTTCGTTGCACATCTCCATACATAGAAGAATGCATTAAGCAAGTTTCAAAAGCCTAAGTGAAATAGTAACCAAGATACAGCCCGGACAACCTTCCCGGACATACGGACACACGGACACACCGACGCACGGACACACGGACGCCCGGACGCACGGACACACGGACACAAAAAGTCAAACCTATATGGCCCCCCCCCTCTTACTAGAAGGGGGGCATAATAAGGTATTCGATAGGACTTGTAGTCAATTGTATTATTTATTCACAAGCTATTAAGATTGGTTGTACTGTTGAATTCCAGATTTAAATTCATTTCTTGTATACATGTAGTTATTCATTCTTGGTGTTGCTCACTGTATATACTTTTCATTGATAAGGATTACTCGGTAGGACATTGGATGACAATGTGGTTTAGTACCAACTGTACCATGTTGATAAAAGTGATTTTCAATGACGAAAATTGTTCTTAAAGCTGGCTTGAGGTGATTGAACACAACATAGTAGGATGTATGTAGCCTTAATCTCTTGAAAGAAGCACCCTGGCATACAGGCCTCAAACCCCTTGTCCTTATCTATAATGTATAGACACTGGTATTCGATTACCAGTGACGGAACTACTTTCAGGAAAGAAAACACATGTTGCAAGAAGGCTATAGGTCCAGTAATAAAGTACAATATAACTGTCCCATGAATGAGCTTTTAAGTGGACGATGACAGAAAAGGTAAACAGAGATCACCTAGTAAGAAACAAAATCTTGTTACAGGGGAAAAAAACGTAATGATTCAAATTAATACCAATATATTTTTCGGTATGCTAGAGGGCCGTATAACGGAATCTCCTTTGAGCGTTCCATGCCCTTTGCGCCCACCGGGTCCAGGATAGCCCTCGGGGTGTTTTGGTTAACCCGCTGTGAGACCGCGAGCTCAAAGGTTTGTGTTAGGCTTTATTATAGTTAGTATAAGGGTTAGTTATAGGGTTAGGTTTAGTATTAACCCTAACCCGGAACTAAAAAATTCACGTATATCTTACATGACGGATAGGCCCGAGCTCATTTCACGGTTTGCTATGCTCAGTTAAGCTCAAGGGCAGCATGTTTACACAACTGGGGAATATTGTTAGAAAATACTCAAGTGAAATCTACTTGTCCCTTTACACCTGCTAAGAGGCTAAATTTGTTTATTTT
>JAVFBX010214771.1:0-11729 GCA_034783855.1 Mopalia kennerleyi | reverse complement strand
ACATAATAACGTATTGTGGCATAGCATTTCTGACACTTAATCTAATTTTGTCTAATGATTAGATATCTATTAAACAGCCAATTATACATGTCATAATATTAATGTATTGTGGCCACAGGAGGACTTTCACAGATCAATTATAATGCTCATCATTGTTAATTAATAATTTAAAATACTTCTTTATCTTCATATCAAATGTGGTATTACCACTACCACGCACACAAAATAGTGTAAAAGTACTTTATGTAGCCTAGCAAAGTGGACACTAGAACTGTTGACCTGCCTATACTTCCGTAATAAAATACACTATATTGAGTGTTAATGACAATTACACAACACTGGTTTTTGTACAGAACATCAGTTCTCTTCCGGGAATCAGGATCTAGTATCAGAATGTAAGATAACACTGTAATTACATGTTATTGTAACAAATCTAGCCCTACCCTTACTAGTCACCATATTCACAAGCACTTTGCACTATATGACATAAGGATGGGCAAAAGATATACATTATCAGTTACAACTGACACTCCAACAGCCACAGAAGATATTCCCATGTATGATAATTTCACTAAAACACAGTGTGACATGATGAACAAAAAGCTAGAACTTTAATTTATAATTTTTAAACAAAGGCTCAACTTAACCAATGTAATTTAATGCTCTAAATATGTATTTATTTACATGTTAGATCTACTTAGTATTTTAATCATGACAATGAAAGTGACATTAACAAGTCAGCAGTAGTTACTTACACCGTCCTGTCCTACAAAGGGCCTATACTTCCTGTTGAACATGTGGTAGAAAATAAACCACAGACCTCTAACACAGGTCTCACAAAACATCTTCAAGCAATTAAGCCACCCATGTTATTAAAAAAAAATTCGATTGGAGTCTTACAATTATAATATATCGATTTTAAATTGGACCATTAATGTTAAGCTTAAAAGATTCAATTTTGAGACAGGCCTACATGAAACAGAATTTTATAAATCCACAAAATGTGACTGTCTTTTGTTTGGCATTTCTAGGCACTATATCATCTACATGCTATTAGACATATTAAGTAAAGTCTTAAGATTGAACTTGGAGAAGAAAAAACAATGCTAAATGTCTTCAATGAATATAACACTATGATAGTATACAGGCGCTGAAGTGTATCCCAGATGTCTGCCTACATTTAACGATGGTATTGCTATCCTGTAGCCTGTGTAGGCACTAAGAAATTTGGGTTTATGTAAAGAAGCAAGCGCATAAATGATAAAATAGGCAACAGGTAACTGAGGTAAGTGATCTATTTTGAAGAAGTAAACAACACCATACTGCTGTTAACCCGTAAGAAATTTACAGTCCCTAAAGTTGCCGTCTAGGGCTGCAATTGACGGTTCGCTGTGAATTATCCCTGCCCGCCTACCTTACCTTATCAACGCCGTCCGAACTATCAACCAGTGCCCGTGAGCCAACAGGCTCCTCCAAACTTGGCTCATACTTTGTTCGTCTCTCTCTTTCCGATTCTTTTTGGCTAGTTTTGTAAAAATTAAAGGCTAGAAAGACTTGAACAGCAAACATACAAGAAGCGATGAAGAAAAATCGCCTGTACTTTGAGCAAAGTCTCTGCGAAGAGACCGCTCTCGATGCTGCCATTCTGCAGTCATCGACGCTTCTTTACCTCCTGACACTAGAGAGTTCTACGTGTTAAAGCTGTTCAACACGAACCGTATTGACCTGATTTACATGTAACATGTCAATGATTAACCCGGCCACTTCGCTTGTGCCGCGATACATTCTAAAACAATTCCATATGTTTTAAAGTATTTGTCTTCGTATTATTTCAATTTATTAAATTACTGACACTGAAGGCTATATATATTTTAAATGACGTAGCCCTGTCAGATAGGCCTAGCCAAGTCATTTTCCACCGATAATGACGGTGTTGACGGTGAGTAGGAGACATATAGCCTATGGGGCCAGTTCATATTTACATTCAGGTAATATTATCTACTAATCATCTACAAAAATCAACAAATCAATTTAGCAGATATCTGCGATCAAAAACAGATAAATCATGCACCCACAGACACTCTAATACTTACATACAGCTGGCACGGGTTTGGGGGCATTCGGGGCAAAAAAAATAAAAATAAAAAAAACCTACAGGGAAAAAAAAGAGTAAAAAAAAAGAAGAAAAAAAAAACTATGAAACATTTATAAATCTTAAAAAAACACATTCACTCTCTGGTCTATTTTTGTGCAAATTCCGAACATTTTGGAATCAGCCCTGACAAACAACATAGGCTTAATTATCCCTTTCCTAAAAACGATTGTAGCAATAGTTACAACTCTCTCATTGTGATGCAGACATATATGGCCCATTTTATCATGACGCTCCTTACGAATTTTTTTTTTTTTTTTCTTCTTTTTTTAACTATAAAACAACATGCACCTATATATATATATAAGGAAACACAAAACCCCTGATGAAATATATGTCGGGATGTTTTAGGTTTTGACAGTCTCTTACCAGTTTGACCAGACACTTTAGGGTCGTAAACTATTCGTGTTATTACTCTGAACAAAAACTGTAAAAAAGAAAATAGATAATAAAATAACGATCATATGAGCGTAGTCGCCCAGAATATATATCCAAAATGAGCCTATATTGCCGCTCCGGATCTCTTCATCCTCAGAACTTCCGGGGCCACGGTGGCCCCTGAACCCTTGTCATTTTGTTAGATTTTGGAGCTTTAAATGGCTAACACAACAACAAAAAATCCACCTTTTAGAGTTCGACAGGTAGACACGCCGTAAAAAACAAATAATAGTTCGTCCAAATAGCCTTGGTGGCAATTAATGCGTTGTATAGTTATCCGTATAATTATAGGGCCTACCGTACCAACAATGTTTCGAAGGATATTAAAACCTCAAAAATTGCACCAATGCATAAAATTCGAATTCTTTGGTCGAAATGATTTGAACCGATGCCAGCACTTTCTGACATAGGCATGTATAATTCCCGTAGGCGTGCATCCTTGCTCAATCACTGATGCCACACAAAGGCATATTAATTTCTTCTTTTTTGTTATTTTTACTTTTTAAACTGTATGAATTAAAATCGATCTGAATCGATTAATCAAAATAACTGATCTAAATGCATTGCAAAAGTGCCTCTACGGGATTCCACATTCAGTCACCAAGCTTCTGGGACCTCGGCGACCCCTGGGCCCTCGTCTATTGAGCTGGGATGGTCGCGATTCCATTTTCACAAAGTCCTGTATCCGCCGGTGCATAGTTTCTGCTAGTATACTGAATATATAGTGTACTGGTAACTGAGTTTGTGTCGATAAAGTCAGTCACACTGAATTAATTTTTTAGGGGGTCAAACAAGTTTGTAATGAAGCGGTCATAAATAGTTGCAATGAAGCTTTTATACCTGTAACTGATACAGAAATTAATGATTGGAAACTTTGCTGTAAGAGCAAATAAAAAATGTACCAAACTCCGGTAGACGTATGGTGCACTGACCTAAAGAATAGATCTGTCGAGTTTCTGCCTTCCCAATGCAAGTATGTTGTGTCCACGAAGGTCTGTACTTAGTAGATTGTAGTTTCATGTCACACCTTGTCTCAAGAAGTTAGTCGTACACAGGTAAAAGCAATATTTGTCAAGCGCCTGCTTTATACAGGTAAAAGCAATATTTGTCAAGCGCCTGCTTTATACAGGGAAAAGCAATATTTGTCAAGGGCCTGCTTTATACAGGTAAAAGCAATATTTGTCAAGCTCCTGCTTTATACAGGGAAAAGCAATATTTGTCAAGCTCCTGCTTTATACAGGGAAAAGCAATAGTTGTCAAGCTCCTGCTTTATACAGGTTAAGACAACATTTGTGAAGTTCCTGCTTTACACAGGTTAAGACAACATTGTCAAATGCGTTATACAGATTGAGACAACATTTGCCAAGCTTCTGCAGAATGAGGTTGAAATGACTATCCATTTACCTACATATTAGGTATACTGATGCAAAGAAAACATTCACCAAGTCATACTTTTTTTTACAGTTTAAACTTAGAATAACCGAGCCCTATCTGTGGATATTCCAACACCTTTACCATTGGTACAAACATAGTATCATTGTCCAGTGTATAATTATGTGGTACCATAATGGTCCCAAAATAGAATCGGCATTGCTGTGCGCCTGGATAGTACCGCGTTGGTCCAAAGATGCTATTTGTCAAGATCGTATACTAGGTTGTTGTCCAAAGTCAAGGTTTTCACTAAATGAAACTTCTTAATGGGCAGACATATTTCTTTTTAGTTATGTATTTGTTTTATTTTACTTTCTGTTAATTTTATATAGAAACAACCAAATTATCTCACGTGTCAATGAATAAAAGATTGCCATGCCAACAAGGAAGAATAAATAAGCTACTCAAAACAATTCCATGTGAAGTTACCAAACAAAACTCATTGTACCTTTGCGTAGGATTGTATTTTGGTAAATTACCAATGAAATAAAGGGCGCGAACTCATAACGTCACAGAGAAGAAATAACATTTATGTATCTCACAACTGGTATCGAATCTTCTGACTATATAGGACTTAAAATATATAAGACTGTCAAATTCACTATACATTTCTTGGTTCTAACAATATTTCACCTTCCTATGTTCGTGATGATATAATACCTGACGGAGAACAACGAAGCTAGGAAGGTTGACGCGAGTCAGAACTTACATTGTTTGCTGCACCTGTAGCATCCTTTGTCCACCCAGCCACGTACATAAATTTGTAAGTTCATAAAAGTGATGTATAGTTTAAAAAGTCTATTATATTCTCTGCCTGCATGCGACATTGTGACATAGGCGTACGTCTGGATATTACTGTCGATTTGTTTTTAATAAGAGGCATCCAAACATTACTACGGTAGAATCATACACAACCAAAAGTTTATAAACAGTTGGGACCAATTCTTATATTGGTCTCAGTTAACAGTAAATATACATGTACTTAACGAGGACCGAGTTCAACTCCTATTTGAACCTAAACAACCAGCATAATATAACTGTTGACCAAAGGTGGGCTTCGCTTCATACGATAGATAGGCCTATAGATGTAACTATACAATTTCTGGATATACATATGTGTAACAAAACAAGATAAACATGTGTGTCTTGTCCACCAATCACCAGCGTTCTTGCATACACACGGAGTTATTGTTGATTAAATTCAATGCACGTATGCACGCGTCGACCTTTTTGTTAAAATGCTTTATGTCATCAAAAAGTCCGTTATTGACACCAATAATTTAAATAATGAGAGTGTTTGCATTTGATTCAACGCGTGCATATCATTAAAGGCCTATATACGTTCTGTGCATTATGCCATATAAATGATCAGATTGGAGCGGAGCAAATCGTAAGACCACATTAAGGCATTAGCAATGATTTACCCCAATCGTGTGCTCACGACAGTGGAAATAAGCTTGCTTTCTCGACGTATAGATTCTATTTTGGATTGATTTTACTTTTACTATTTAAATATATGGGCATATTGTTCAGTTGATTTAGCGAGAAAAGCTGGGGATGGGATTACCGAAGGCAAAATATTTTACTTCTTGAGAGAACTGTCAATATAAAACACGCGATTCTGCAAACACAAAATACCATGTATGTGCATGGTCCTTAACCCATTGAACAAGGTGGTATGAACAAACAAGAAGAAGACGATAAAAAAAGGAAAGAAGAAACAAATCACAAATATGCCCCAATAACGCGGCAATCCCAAACTGAATACTCGAATTTCTTTTGTTTACCCTGAATGCATCAAATAAAATTATTTTGGTTCACCTTACAAATCTTTCTCGTGAATCACGAATTGTGCAGTGTAGGCTATCAGGATTCTTGATAACGAATAACGTTCATACAAAATTGAACAGCAAATAAGTAAGCTACACAAACTTATACACCTCGAAACGATATATCGCAAAAGACGTCAACTGTTCTGATATTCTGAGCACGTTTGATCTGCCCGACTCATTTTGACAACATCCTGAGAGAGCTGTGGATGGATATTAACTGTTTCCACTGCTATTTCTAGGTAATTTCCGTTCTAAGAGAACACAAATAGTGACTGAATCGACGCTGAATACTTCTATCTCTGAAACACTTTATATTCTTTCAGTGTGGGTTAATAGATATATTCAGTTACATATCTCAACTTACGCATCCCTTAAATACGACAACATTCACATCTTTATTTAATTCCAACAGGTCAATATCAATTATCGAGATATGCATGGATTTATAAAATTAAAGAAAAGAAAAACGTCTATGTATCCAGAAAGGATCGATATTACTGGGCGTTTAATTTCAGGGCTCTCATTCAACCGAGTGAGATATATCATTAAAGGCAGAAATCAAATGGATTTCAGTTATAGGTCATATTTGGTCACTCACTGTACATTCAATCTCATCTTAAGCGATGTTATAGTGAAGACTTCTACCAATTCTAACTGCATTTACCAGACCTCGCTTCAAAGCACTTTCAATTTGATTTCGTTAATTCAATATAGGAATCCTCGTCAAGCTTGGCGAGAGTTCGCCAACCAGAAGAGACAGTACCGGAGGGAGTAGGAACTACCACTCGATTAAATCTGCTCACAATATGCAACAGGAAATCTTCCAGGAAATATGTATATATACAACAACTTCATAAATTGTTCAAAAATATATCTGAATTAGCTTGACAGTTTAATGAATCAAGATAAATCAATAACCTAAGTTTGAACAAGATGTAACATCAACCACAGTTACAATGCATTATGACAGCTAAAATGAAGACAAACTAGTGAAGACATTCGTTACACGGTCACACGGCTTGTGAGTATTTGATAGTAAATACAAAATTACTGTTAATTCTCTTTTCCCTTCTTATTTTTAAAGTGTTTGAAAAATTGACAAATATGTTTTTCAATAGCAGACTTTATACAGTTTCTACATATGCGAAAATGGACCACAAAATAAGTACCGTATACGTTTTGCTCTAGAAATTAAACATTGTCAAATTTATATGTAAAGAACAAATTTTGTCTTTGTTGAAGCCTAAATAACGATGAATGCCCTTTTCAAGTGTTTAAACAATATTTAGTAAATGTAAATGCTGTACAATCAAGTTCTTCGTATCTTTAACAGTTTCTATCATTTCTATAGATGCACGAATTAAGCTTCTATTCTCAATCATATTGCTGTCATTACTCAAATAACATGAGTATTAGCTGGGATGAGTATAGATATCTATATCTATACTCATCCCAGGTATTAGCAGAAGTCCATGGTATTAGTTATCCCCTCATACGCCCGCAAGACGTGGTATAAACACTCCATGGATATTTGATAACCATGGCAACGGTGGGGATGTAAAAGTATGGTCCACAAAATGTTGTCAGATCTTCTAAGGACGTGTATTCAAAACAGGGTTTGCAAAGTTTCATTCAGGGTGGGCATACAGGGGGCCACTAAAACACAAATTAAAAACGGCTGACAGCTTCAATGTTACTTTTGCGAAAAATAATTGAATTTGAATGACAAAGTGACAGTTTGAATGAGAAGAGACTGACTAAACCATTATGGCCATTTACAGTGTGTTATTTACAGACTAAGCGAGAACAGTCACAAAGGACAGTGGTCATTACGTTTTAACTAGAAAACAGATGAAAACAAATTGAGCCCTAATAGTATAAGCAAGGGAAACAACAACAGCCGACAGCAATTTCAATGAAAAAAATAATATGGGTGAATTACACGTGATGGTAAAATGCACATACAGCTGTAGTTGATGATAAATGCGTGTAAAGTTTCAAAATGTTACCAATGGAAATCAAAAACAATTCAGTGTAACAGCAACTAGAGTTTGTGGTTGATAAGTGTACCAAACTTTTTTAAGTTGAGCATAATGGCTTTTGAGTTCTGCTTCGGAAACAAAGTCATAAAGCACAAGCACAGCTGATGGTAAATATGTTTCGTTAAGATTGGCTGTATAGTTTTAACGTTTGATTGTGAAACGTTTTAAGAACAGACAGAGACTTGTAATGCCGCAGACATGTAATCAGGAATATAAAATCCATGTCAAACCCTTTACGAGCCAGACAATGTCCAAGCTGATTAAATCAGGTCAGAAGTCCCATGACAGTTATATTAGAGAGAATCTCCAGAGCTCTTCTGACGGATTGAATTCCTACACCACAACACCAGGGTTGAGACACTCGGATTACACAAAGGAAGAACCTACAGCTTGAGAGCTCTATCAACCTATAGAGTAAGATCGCCTAAAATCATCCAATTAAACAGACAGTATTAATGAAACCAATAACCATTAAGAGAAAACATACGATTCCTTCACCATTGAATTTTAGTAAGCATGCTGCCAAGAAATGGTTAAACCATTGCATTCTTTGACTTCACTTTTTAACGGACACAAACCGTTCAATAATGAACCAGAGCATAGAAGCATGCTCACTTGAACAAATTTTGTCTGAAATAAATAAGTATTTTACCTGATAACAGACTTATAAAAAAGCCTATACGGTGCATGTGTTTACCAACCAGAGATTACTGTTTGTCGGCCCCTTGGGGGTCAAAATTTGTCTGTTTTTTTATATTTGTTAATACGAAAATTCACATTATTAGCCTGAATTTAGTGAAACAATTATACAAAATTCCAATTATAAATCCTTTAATTTTAAGTTTGAAAATTGTGATTCAGTGCATTGTCAGTGTACAGCCGGATGGCTTCTGCCAGAATTCTAGCACTTCAGTTTTTGTCGATAGGCAATTTTTCAACGCTGTTTTCTCGAAACCTGTTTGAGTTACAACCCTAAAATTCGACATGCTTGATGATGACATATTAAACTAAAAAATGGTCCTTCAAATTTTATAAATTCGTCCTAGTTCTCTTTTTATATTAATATTTCTAAAATTAATGATGAAAATTTGACTTTTTCATTAAAAGATGAATAATTACAAAAGTAAGCCGAATTTATAAAATTTGAAGGACTGTTTTTTAGCTTGATAGGTCTCTAATAAGCATGCCAAATTTCACGAGTGTAGCTTAAATGGTTTTCCAGAAAACAGGGTAGAAAAATTGCCTAAAGTGCTAGAGTTCGAGCAGAAACCATCCGGCTGTACACTGACAATACACTGAATCACAATTTTCAAATTTAAAAGTAAAGGAGGTTCTCATTGGAATTTTTGTATAATTGTTTCACTAAATGTAGGCTAATGATGTGAATTTTCGTATTAACGAATAAAAAAAAAACAGACAAATTTTGACCTCGAAGGGGCCGACCTACCTTAAGATTGCAATACATAATTAAGGTATGCGCTGTAGAAATGCAAAAATAGCAAAAGGTACAGCCTAAGTACATGTACCTGATTGAAGCAAAAATAAAGTTTGCCTTAGTTTGGTAAAAAGAAATATTGCACGGGTCACTTGATTACCTCCAGAAACCAAATGTATCGTACATATTAAAGCTGACATGTAACAATTACATAATTCGTTATTTTTGTCAAATGACTCATTTTATGATAGATTTATTCAAAAGCCTCGATGATCAACGAGACATCATTTTGAATGATGTTGATTTCTGATAGCTAAGGGATTACAATTTTTATCCATTTTGACTTTTAGTTCCCATGTTTTCATTTTAATTCCTACATTATAAAGCCTGAATTGACTACAGTTACACAATTATTTTCCGGACATTTAGAAAGTATTTGTTTATATTTCCAAATAGAAAAATAAAATGATGAGTTGTTGAATGGGATATATTGAACAAAATTTTAGGTATGGCCTCTTTATATTAGAGAAGTCAAATTTTGGGCAGCCTTCTGGCTATGGCAGATTATTCAAAGTATGATCTTGCTGTCCTTGCTCTATAGGAACATTTTCCAACAGAGCAAATTACTTCACATTTGATTAAGTATACAATTTCTCAATAACCACTTCTTGTTTTGCGATAGAACACAACATTTAGATGCATATGCCTCACATCATGTGTAAATTGACTAAAAGGAAGAGAGGTTGAAAGCTATGTACCAGTATAATTATATAATTACTATATACTCCATTTCTAAATGTCATTAAAAATTCAATTTTGTTTGTTTGTGTTAGTGTGGCTATTTACTGTTGGAGTAGATCACCATAAGCGCAATATACCCCCGAGTATGGCGTTAAATACTAATTGATCAATTAATATATTTTGTTTATTCGTTTTTTCTTTCAATTAGATATAGTTCAGATTCACTTGATTGTATTACTCCATGATAAATATGAAATAAAAATCTAATATGCTTTTGATTGTAGGTTATGTTGAGAAAGAACTGTGACTCTCTGCTGTGTACCAGACGGCTGGCCGTTTTATCATACAGTGCCTGCACATTCCAATAAAAAGACTCCGTGCCACAATTTGTGTCTATCAAATACGAAAGGGTGGAAAAATATGCAGTATTAGTCAACAGTTATCTAGAGTCACAGATAAATATTCTTAATTTAGACTCCCTTTCACAACAAAGAGTGGTTGGAGGGAGCTTCATGCTGTCCTGAAGCTGTTAGGGCACCCAAAGTGTAATCTTTTAGTGAAATTACTAAAAGTATGGCGAAAAACACCAATCAAACCAACCTTGCAGAACATGCTCATTATAGTACCATTAGAAATTAAATTAGAACATCCATGATTTGCTATATATAACAATCATCTGATTATTGAAAAATGTATTTTAGAAGGAAATTATTGACGCTGTTTAAATGGAACCATTGAATTTCTCCTGGGATTGTACTGTATCCTGGCATTGTTTCTTACCACAAGGGTGAAATAGCATTAAGTTTGGGAAAATGCCCAAAGTGATAAATTAATTGTTTTTCAGCAGATTTGGCTTGTATAACATACACAGTGACACCAGTGTTTGACATTTTTTATATTTAAAATGTGTTTACTTTTCAGCTTCTAGTTGTGTTAACAGTACAGGAAGGAATAACTTTCCTTACATGTTTCCCGAACATTATCCACATACATCGTTTGGACCTTCTTGTACAGCAAGAAATATATATATATATATTTGATTTGTTTTTGTTATGGGCCATCCCTGTGAAATTATCTTTAGAAATATATATTTCATGTTGGTCCAATACTTGCATCTGGTCGCTATTCCATGTGTGTTTGTTCTACCACAAGACGATATAACATAGCCAGGACTGAACTGATTATATATACAAATGTATGTTCATTTTGGTAATGCTTTTTGATAACACCTCACCTTGTAGACTAATTCATGTATTTTGTTAATGTACGGTATATTAAAAGATGAAATTAGTCATGTCTAAGAACAGCATCTGGTTATGTTTGGAATATTTACTTGGAAACTGATTTGACTTGGTATGTGTGTGTATGTGCAGCTGGGTGGGCGGTGTTCTTCACCAATGCTTACATGACTACCATACAAACGAAAAGACCTAGTTAACCAGGTTTACTAAGTCACCAATTAATATGTATGCTATTATATCTTTCAATGGCATTTAGGTGGCTTCATTTGTTATGCGGGGGACACACGGGCGATTATAATCGCCCGGTCGCGGCGATCTGATCACCGGCTAAATCGCCAAAGAAAGTAGTCGGCCGACTTGAGCGCACACACGTGGCGACGACCCAGCGATCTGGAGGTTTTTTTTACCTTAAAAAAG
>JAVFBX010214760.1:0-11732 GCA_034783855.1 Mopalia kennerleyi | reverse complement strand
GATGTTGGACACATGTCCTGATGTTGGACACATGTCCTGGTGTTGGACACATGTCTAGACTATCAACATTAAACCCATATCAATATGGGAATGTGTTAACATAGAAGGTCGATAGTAAGTTTATTTGTTGCATAACCAACTACTCGATCATGTTATAAAATTCGTAATTGTTTAGTTTTATTCAAGGTTAGCTTTAAACCGAAGCCTTATTAGAACCCTGAACGAACCAGTAAAACTGAACACCAGACTTAACTTACCACTACAGTTTACACTTCAATGACGTCATATCTTTCATGACAGTCTTATCCACCAGTAATAATTAGGTCTGTATTCAACCCCTACCCTACAGCGCAAGTACAGTTAGGTAACATTATACCCAATGTTACTGTGGATATCACGCTGCAAGAACAAATCACATGAGGCGCTAACTATCGAACCCTTTGGATATAAAACAGTGTAAAATAATCCTTTGCATATATGGCATGCCAATTGCGACCAGCAGAATTGCAATGTCAAATATCTGTCTTGGGAATATAGATAACATATAATTTCGCTTTTCTGTTGACCTTGCATTAACTTTATTCCATCACTTTTCCATTTTTTTTCATCGAGGAATACAAATTGGATTTTGTGAATAGATACCAGTTACAGGCTATATATATTCTCGATTTCAATCAGAGTTCAGTAACAGGGGGTTTACAGACTGGACAAAGAACCCCCATTGACGTTGATTAAGCGTTGGGTTCTGCTCGGAGGCGATAGGAAAATCTATTAGATCTAAACACAACATCTGAAATACACCATTGTCCCGTGAATACGTCTTCATTTTAAAATAAATATTATGTTGCGGGAAGATAGAGTGTCTGGTGGCGTAGTTCATTTTGACATAACAATCTTTTTCTTTTTTTCTGTTCAAAACTGTTTCGTAGCTTGTTTATTTGGCTTACAGAAAGAGCGATTTGACCTCAACTACAATTCACGCACTTGTTAGAACATCAGTACAGAAATGTATCCGTCAGCAAGTTGTTAACATATGAACACGCTTTCTTTTATCGGAATCACCGAGTGTTATTTCGATACCGGGTAAAGCATACGGCGAACAAGGTTAACATCGGTGAGAACAACCAGCCCCTGATGCCAAATTCCTTGCCGATTTGTAGTACGGCTGACATCTGCTTCTCAATGGTTACAACATCGGCACTTGGACTCGACCTTCTTACCAGGTTTCCACAATGCAGTGTGCAAATTTACGGTAATGGCGTGAAGGCTTTGACCAGTAAGGAGGGATTTGTAAAGTTGGGTATTCATTTGTACAGTAATCACAAACACGTGTGCCCCAAAACCTGGTTCACTGATAACTCTAATATAATACACAGGTGGCGTAATTATGAAGGTGTCGAAAGTGTAGGATATTATAATTTATACCAATGAGAATATTTGCAACAAAATGCACTATATCAGGCGTTGCAATACCTGATAACAACACCAAACACCTTAATAAGTGATTGACATGCTATCGTTTGCACAAGACCGAAGTTGGATAATCTTTTGTCTACAATATTATATATACATTATTGTATATTTCGTGTTGGAAAACTTTGGTAGCTAAACAAACCATGGATAATTACGATCATTTATGTGATGTAAACACCGGGAATGATTAGATATTTCAGGCAGGTCTCACCATGAACAGGTTTCTTCAATAAACTATTAAATAAGTTATAACCTATAACAACGAGAAAAGGTCAAGCCGTTTTGTCACTTCTAACTATATTGTACATGTGTTGAATTCTTTTCCATATATGTGAAATTTTGTTTTCACATATCGTCACCTTGTTAAAATAATTGCCTAAGTCACTTTTTGATGATTTTGATATTTTGGCCTAAATCAACCAATTCACTGATGCTGGCCACACTTGTATTATTGCCAAATGTCCTACAATAATAGATCATGGTATTTTTTATCCATCTAGTATAACTTCCCAAAGTTTGTGACTTAGGCAATTTTATATCTTGCCTAAGTCAAAACATGAATATATGACTTAGGCAATTATTTTAGCAAGGTGACGATATGTAAAATTATTTTACATACGTGAAAAGGATTTCCACATATGTGAAATGATTTCCAAATATGTGAAAAAGAATTTGACATATGTACAAAAGAATTCAACAAATGTGAAAAACAATTTCACATATATGAAAAAAGATTTTCACACATGTGAAATAGATATTTATTTTACGTATGTTGAAAAAATTTCACTTTTGTAAAAAAAAATTTAACATAAGTGGAAAAACAATTAGACATGTGTAAAATAGACGTTTATTTGACATATGAGGAAATCTTTTTCATTTTTGTAAAATAAAAGGTGAATGTAACTCTTTTTGATATGTGAAATAAAAGCATCCAAGACATCAATTACCGACTTCTTCCTCACAGCCTATATTTTGTGGTAATACTTTTTCTGATATGTGTCGAGTCCGCCTGTCGAACATCAGCTTTATGGGGAAGTAACACGATGTGACTCTGGCAATCGCCGGGTATGTTTTAACGAGGTTTTCTCTCGGTTTTCCACCTTAATTAGGCCAGGAACAGTGTGATGTGGACAATCCGTCGTCATATAAGTGTAACATCCTTGAGTACGACTTTAAACCCCAGTCAATCAAACAAACAAACAATCAAACTATCCACAATGATTTCCATTTCTGTTAATCGAGGTAATAATTATCTCATGCCGTATGTTCTTCTAAGTCTAAGCAATACCTTCGAGAGAGATTGCTTTCACCTTTCAGCTGGTAACATCGATCTTCTAAAGGAATATTTCAGCTAACCCAGAATTTAAATATTACGTTGTTGGTCACTCTTAGGACAACATGACCTTTGTCTAAACAACTGAGATAAACAAGATGATCAACAAACATGTTCATGGCTTCGTTTCAGACATTTACAGTTAGTTGATTCAAAACGATCACCAGACTAGCAATTACAGGGGGCGGGGGAGTTCTCTTGGCGGCAGAAAGACGGAATAGATTAAGTTTAAAATGCCCTTTCATATTACTGCAACGATTGATCCCTATAACTGTTCCAAGGAAATCGGAACTTAACTTTTTTACCATGATTGTTTAATGATATGTAACACAGTAGTATATATATTCTCTAACTTAAATTGGTGCGGAGTGCAGATATGTTGGGGTTGTAGTATAACTATGTAGCAAAAATGGCATTCCTCGACTACTATTAAACATAGGTTCGTCCGGCATGTTCAATGCTGGTGGTAGATAGGTGATTGACATTCTGCCTATGGGAAATGACGTCATCAAAGGAAATAGTGTGTCTGTGGTACATCAACGTCTAATATCATTAAAAGAGGCATTGGGGCTTACTTTTTATTGTAATGTTATTTGAATAATATGACTGAGTATTCCGTTAGAATCTGTCCAAGGTTACATCATATTTCACAACGGGTTAAGGTTTATTCATGTGTATTAAGAATGAAATATTTGTATATGCATTTAAGCGGCAGTCCCAGACGTCAGCTTTGTTAACCGTAACCGACAGAGCGTGAAGAGTCAAAGTCCTAATAGCTTCATTATAGCTGTCTGACATATCCAGTGCTATTTCCACATAAATATCTCCTCTAAGGGCTCTTGAACATTAATTGTCCAGTCAATGCCACGCTGTGAAAGGCGGTGTGCAATTTCCTAACGATTGAAAACTATTACACTCTGGCGAAAGTTTTTGGATTGAATGCAAGGCTTGCAAAAAGTTTAGCTACATTTAGGAATATTCTGCTACTAAATTTTATGGACAAAAATTTGTAATACACTTTTGATTAATTTACCCATCGAGGTTGTCTTTCTAGGCACCACTCAGATGTTAGAGAATAGAAACAATAAAAGTTTGGAACAGTTCGTTTGTAATTAATAAAAGTTAACCGTGTTAGAGACAAGTTCGGCTGCCACTGAGTAGCTAGGCCAGCAACACACTTGTTCGTTTGTTTGGTTGGGGTTTAACGTCGTACTCAAGGATCTTATATGACGACAAATGTCCCATTTCGTTGCCTAAATACGGTGGAAACCCAAACGGAAACCTCGTATTGACCACCGCCATACCACGGGTCGTCAGACGGACCGTGATCGCTACGGTGAAGTAGGATTAATAGGCCTAAACGCTAGCAGCCAAAAGACACACAGAGTAAATAAACGTGTATTTAATTTTCTGTTTATAAAGGGAACGACCATCATGCCTCCATACTTCCGCAATGATACCATTTCAAGAATTTTAAACACGCAAACAAAATATATGTGAAAGAAAAAATCAGGGTTTATAAGGCAAATAAAATGTCACTATTTATTCAAGTATATTGGAGCTCTTGTGTCAATAAAGCAATAAGGTTGAATTAAAAATATTAAAGTTGAACAGCTCAGAGAAATCGTTCTAAAGCACCATAGACACATCTTAAAGTACATATTTTGGCAGAGTGTTCGTTGTCGCCATTCTCTTAAACATTATGTTAACCTATACAATGATTTACACAGACCATCGTTCAGCTACTCGGAAATTCCCAACGTTGTGTCTATTCCATCATTTTCACTTACCAAATTTACATGACTTTAACATCTCTGAGTTAAAAGTGTATGTGAAAGCTAAGTAACACTTAAATGGATGTGACATGGAGTTGGAATGGAAAACTTCTTGAGGGACTTCATACTGCTTGAAGTCATCTTATGTGGCACACGTTAATGACTGGACGATCCAACGCATTACTATTTCACATTGAGAAGACCGGAATTTAGTAGCGCTCTCCAATTTGCCAAATCCGCGGCCACGAGAATGTCGCTTAGTTACAAAACCAAGCCAATTTGTTACATAACCAAGCCACTTTCTTACATAACCAAGCATATTTATCACAGGGGTTCCGAATCAGCCTTTTCCTGCTACCCTCGTGGCACTTTTATCTAATACAAATCGTTGCTTAGGATATCTTATAACCAGTACATCCCCCAAGGAGTATCCTATCTGAAAACTTTAAGCGATGGCAGTGCATTTAGATACAATATGATTAACTAACCATTATCGACCAGAGCGGCAGAGGGTTATTAAGGTGTAGCCTAAACAAGCCAAAGCGTTGGGAACCTGTATAACACGGAATGGTGTTGTTTTCTTTCAGCTCATGTAGCATGTCTAACTTTATTCTTTTAAGTTACCGTTTTATGCTTGATATTTATTATCATTTTGATTGGAGTTCGACAAGAGGTTTATGAGCTATATTTCAAATGAATAAAGATTCACCATCGACGTTGATTAAATGTTAAGTTCTAACTGGAGGCGATATAAAACTCTGTTTATCCAGAACACTATTTGCAATAAAACGTTATGTCGTGGATACGTCATCATTTGGAGAGAATAATGTCATCTGTTTCATTCAATAGCGGGGAGATTGTGTGGCTGAAGTGAAGTACTTTGTGTGTCTTGTGAAGTTATTGTGGATACTACAGTAGTTCATTTCCACATAATTAGGTATTTTTGCTGTTATTGCTTCCGGCAACCAGTTTTTTAATATCTCCCGAAAATTGTTTTTTTTATGACTGTTGAATTTGCCTGCAACAACAAGCCAACCGGAGGGAACTGATTGTCAAACTTCTTAGTCTCGAATGAAAGCCGCGTTAAGGTAACACTCACTATAGGTAATGTCTATTCTCCGCCCAGAAGCTGCTTCCAATTTTACACTTTAACTTTGGTAAAGCAGACATGTCGATAATAACATTCCCACTAATATAGTACGGTTTAAAAAAAAAACAATTTGGGTGTGTACCGTTGAAGTGTGACTAACGATTTACATAGCTTGTTGTTATCGTTATGTTGATGGAAGGTAACGTTTCTGACATAATATTCGGCTGAATGACATAACCAAGAGGTTTTTACCCAATACACTGATTGTTAGCTTTGTCCATGTAACTGAAAAAACGTTTACAGATGACGATAACAACCAGCTACACCAAGAGTTCCCATAACCACTCGAGCCTACAGTTGACTTATTACCGATTTCAAATTTATAATGTTTAGACAATGATATCTACACCTGAGAATTAAGACTCTTGACTTTAATGTCGAAATTGGGCTGCATGATTTCATATAATGTTGTTTTAATCACATTTTAACTGTTTTTTTAGCTTTCATTCTTCGCTGTGCAGCACTTGTGGAAAATGTCTCATCCTATGCCTTTATTGTACCTACAACAATGACTTTTTGATTAGGCAAAACGCTTTATTTGCCATTCAAAGATGGAGTGATTTTTTTTGTACATTTTATCTCATCAAATAGAACTAAAAAACTATCATTCACATTTTTTTTTAGTCTTTTTTGTTTTTGACAATAATTATAAATATCCTATTTTAACTCATTTTTAAAAAGTTTTTTTGACACTATTGATAAACACAATTAGGTCAGATAATACTCATATCTTTGCTTTTGTTGAAATGGTAATTGTTTTTACATTATTTGTGTAACAGAAGTAGAAAGTTGATATGATATACATGTGTTGCAAACTACATTATAAGTAGAAGTAAGAGCCTAAAACGTTAAACAATTTACTAGCGGTTTAGTTTGTCTGTAAAGATAGCCAACGCAGCCTTAGTCTTTCGTACTCCGCGGTGGTCTGTTTTGGCATGAGACGAGAACAATTTGTGATCAATAATAAAACAACACTGTGTAAACATATTCCGGAAAAAGCAATAACATGTTATATTGAGTAAGAGTCTGTGTCTTCTTGGTTGACCTTCGTTTACGGTATTGTCTTATTCCAATCGTGCGATCAGATGTTTTGTGACTTCCAGGATCACTCTAATAAAATGACCTCAGGAGTAGCCTACAAGAAAATGACAAGAAATGAAAGCGGATAACTTAGTTAGAAAGTCTCTCAAAATAAAGTGATACCATCTTAAATCGTCACAAGTGACAGATTGAGATGTATCAATAGCTCGCGAACACAACACGTAACACCGACGAAGTATTAAAATATGTTAGGTTTGACTCACTTCATTCAACCAATATATCGTCTTGTCTCTTAGCGGACATATTTATACTGAAAAGTAATGGAATATGGATGCATAGCTCCTTCGTTAGAATTATTTCATTTTCGACTTGAATTAACAATTTAAGTACATACATTCACGTTAGGTTAATCAGTCATTAATGGAGAGGTGAGGTCTAAAGAAAAAAACACACATACCGGTACACGCACGAGGTATACTGTCGGCTGGGGGTGACACTTATATTTGGTGGATTCTATCTGTGTTGCTTCAAAACAAATTATAATTACGGAGTAAACATGTAAAGCAAGTCCATGCAGCTCGGTTAACCTCTATAGCAAATATGATGATGGCTGTTGGATGTGGAACCCAGGAAACAGTCAGGTGAAATTAGATGCCATGGATCAGCCAGTGTCTATTGTTCTGAGTTCGTGACGGCCACTGAGCTATTGCATGTCTGATGTCTTATATTGTGTTGCGTACCATCAAAAGTATTGACGACTTACGCCATCTTAGATGATAATTGCTCAATTAGGGCGTAGGCAGGAATAGATATAAGAGCGTCATTGATGCCGTTAAAGGGAAAACTATGTCCGTTTGTTTTTCTCTGTTGAGATGGTGCGTGAATACAGATATCATCTACTACGAATAGTTTGTACGTAATTCTGCTTTATCGGTCTCTATGTCTCATCAAAGCCTGTAAATATCCTTGTTCGTTTGACACAATTGTCTGCTATATCCATGTATGACCTATTGTTTGTGTTTTAGCAGTTATGCTATCATTTTGTAATATTTTTAGAAATAATAATTGGATTTTCACCACATTCACAAATAAGTCATTCTAAGTATTCCAGCTTTCCAAAAATATATACATATATATGGTTCAGGTTTATACTCTTTTGCATAATAGAGTATACAACATGTGTTCTGGAAATCGACCGAGGGGTCCAGCAAGACCTCAATAACATAATGTATTGTTTAAACCAAATGGGAAAGGTGCACATGTAATGAGTTAATCTTTTCACACAAGATGTACACCGTCTAGTGCTGGATATGCGACATAATTATAAACTGACAGTAGTCTATTCTATTCGGCCACACAGAAACGAACAGCTGTGTATGTGTGTTGACTTTATTACCATCCCGGTATTGCCACTTTCTCGGAGCTTTATTAGCACAGACATCTTGAGCTATTGCCGTCCTGCCGATAAGGAAAGCTAATGTCTTACGGGCCAAGGACTATATAAAACCTAGCTGATTTCATGTGCAGCCAGCGCATGGCATGGGTTATTTGGTATGAAGGACGTATTCGCGCTCGCCTGACGGAAGCTGTCGGTAAGCATCGCAGCGATCCCAATAGCCTGTGACTAGAACATTCATTGGAAATGCATGACATATGCAGCTTGATAGATAGCTCAGAAACAGGCGAAATACATGTTATCTAGCATACTAGGCTTCTCAAATTTCAGTCGAACTGAATAATTATTAAGGATTATATAAAATGTTTAGAATCTATAAAATATCGGGGCCAGGTTTTTCATTTTATCAGACGAATTGAACAATCGAAGATATTTTATCAAATGTAGTGGGTTTCTGAAATTATTCACGAACCTAATGGTGAACACAGTTAATATGTTACTGAACAGACGTTATCAATTTATTTTGCATTTACTGTGCTGGGGCTCTCTCGCTAAGGGCAGTTCGTTTGAAGAGTAGCAATGCTGTCTTTACTTAAAAGCACTGGAGGAAAATTAACTTTTCAACATTATGGAAACGCTTCACATTTTACTTGTGCTAGTGTCAATTTTTGTTGGAATACACCGCCGTCATATAGGTGAAATACCCTTAAGCACGGCGTAAACCACCAATCAATCAATCTGTGCTGGGTTACTTTTGTACTAGAACTATAATATCACTTGAGAACCACTGGTTTGTAATGATCTTTGGGCATGCCCTGTTTTTCTGAAGGTTGAACCAATCAACCATCTAACCAATCGACCAACAGCCAACCCAACTACCAACAAAACAACTAAACTACCAGCATACCAACAAACAAACAAACCAAACTACGAACCAACCAAAAAATCAACCAACCATCCAGCCTACCTACCTACCAACCAATCAATCAACCAACTTACGAATTTACTAATTAAATAAAGTTAACAATTAATGTCAATATTAACATGAAGACAAAAAGAGCAATAAAGATATTTAATAATAGATCTCTAAACGTGGTTAGATAAATTCAACAAAGGAAAACGACACACACGAGTACATCAACAAAAAAGCCAGACGTTTTTTGGATAGGCAAATATATCACTTGCTCCAGCCGTGAGCAAGCCTTAATGATGTGTCACCAACAGATAGTTTTAACGGAAGGAGAGTCTTGCTAAGAGCAAGCCGCTTAACTGACTCTACCAGATCTATCAATATGACCGAGTCACTGGAACAACGCCGCTGGACACACCTGCTAGCTTAATTCAGGTATAAACACATTCATCCACAAGCTTTTTTCTTTTTATAAATGGGGCTAATGCAGTTCACCTAACCTCACTTTCCACCCGCATTGTAAGCACGTGTTTACGTGTGTGTCATTGATGATCGCTACTTGTTCCATGTAATATCAGTTTTTCAACAGGTGTAGTGGATTTCCAGCTGTGTCTTGTTCAGTTGATAAGGATTGTTTCATGTATTTGTTTGTTATTTTGATTGGGGTTTAACGTCGCACTCAAGAGTATTTCACTTATATGACGACGGATTGTCCACATCACATTTGTTTCTTGACCTATTATGGTGGAAAATTGGGAGGAAACCTCGTAAAAACCACCCCCGCGATTGCCGGAGCCACATCTTGTGACACACTCATATACCTGAGAGTCGACAGACGGACTCGATCCTGTGAACGGTACATCGAAGAAGGCGTTACAAAGCGCAATCGCTAACCACTACGCCACGGCCGCGGGCCTTGTTCCACGTAAGATCAGTTTTCCGACACGTGTAGTTGAAAGTTGTGTCGTTGCTGATCGCGACTTGTTCCATGTAAGATCAGCTTTCCACCACGTGTAAGTGTAGTTTCAGATAATGTGTAAGATAAGTTTTCAATCGAAAGACACGTTGAGTGTGCACTAGCATGTTAGCATTCCTACTGTTATGAGTAATCTGTGCCCAATAAACGATACAATCCCGTACTCACAGAAACAAAACGATCGACAACGTAACACAACGCAAAATGTAACTTGTGGCACAACTGATACCCAGCTGGTCCGGGTATAGATCATATAAGCAAATAAATAAATAAATAAATAGATACGTGTACCGGTTGATGTGTATGTGTGATGGTGCTGAATATACGGGGCTTTTGCCTGTTAAGGTTGCTTCTTTCAAATTCCTCAAATGCTTTTTTGTTAAATACTTTTATAATAGGAAAAATATACTAATATGACTACATTGTGAATAAAATAAGATTATTCCAACTCTTTAACTGTCTTGAGACTTTAAAAAAATGCATTTTTCTGTGTTGCCCAACCTTGATTCAAAGCAGTAAACTGATACGTTTTATTGACATAATGAGCATGCGCATGTTGTCCGGAAAGTAAACATAATTTCTCTGTGACGACAAATGTGCTTTTCTTTTTCTAACGTTTATAACACACCATGGGCAAATACTAAATAAACTGTTTAGGTGTGTCGTTGAGCAATACTGATTAAACCATCGTTACTGCAGTTAACATTGATAATAAATAAAGTATTAAGATAAATTGTTGAGGTTTAAAGCTTTTAGGTAAAAACATTACCTTGTGTATGGGACTATGTAAACACCCCTGAAAATGGGTAACACTTTTAAAGGCTTATATCATCACGCAGGCGGACTGTATCTGCAACGGATATCAACTACAGAGTGTTCAAGCGGCGATAACAACCGACACTAGCTCTCTGGACGCACATATCTAAATGATTGCGAACATCCATCTTTGCGGACAAATACAGCACAGCCTACATGCTCGCCTCTGTTAAAATGTTGTAAGTGACATGGTATTAATGGACTGTCGGTTTATGATTCCCAAAGGCGAAATTAGTCCGGGCTTTTATTTACACACTTGTTTGGTGTTAAACGTCGTGCTCAAGGGTATTTCGGATATAAACTGATTTGATCTGGCAGTGTAAAGTAGGGAAAACATTTGGAAAACAAACCGGTCTTGGTGCTTTTTTCTTCACCCATAGGAACAACCAAAACGCTTCAACATTTTCCATACATAACATGTTTTTCCAATACACAACTGTCAAAATAGTGATATTTTGTTTTTACATAATCTCAGATGAGGGTATTTTGGGAATTAGCAACATTATTTTATTCGTGAACTTTTATAAATGTAGACAAAAAAAGTAGGGTTGGAACAGGGCCTACGTTACGTTATTATGAAACGACGTCATGGGTTGTACATAGTTACGTTATCTAGTTGGCCTACACATCAGAGAGCAATGTTTGTCTTTTAACAATAGGCGCATTAGACTGGACGGCGAGGCTGTTGTCTCGAATTTTGGTCGACTGGTGCATGCGTGACGTTTCGTTGAGTATGAAACTCCACGAATTCTTTCCCCGTTAAATCAATCACGTGTCCAATAAACAAAAATCGAATAAATATCGTGCAAAACGGCTTCACAAAAAAACGACCAATCTAATTAGCCTAATTATTACAATTTGT
>JAVFBX010214749.1:0-11732 GCA_034783855.1 Mopalia kennerleyi | reverse complement strand
TCCTAATTAGGACTTATTATCTCCTAATTAGGAGAAAAGATCTCCTAATTAGGAGATAATATTCTGATTTTTTTTTCACACCGTGGCCCTAATACGCTGCCGTATCTATTCATACTGATTGAAAACAAAAACAAAAAACCCCAGAACACAACCCAACTTTTCGGCTGTGACAGTGTTATGTTGCAAAGATCTAATTAAAAAAGAAACCCACATAGATTAAGATTCCTTCGTAAAATTTAACATTTCCTGTTTTGTTAAATAACAGATTCGATAAATCATCTATCTATTTTCCCTTCATTTTAAAAATATTTGATCACTTTTAAAAATGATATTATTCGCTATATGTGTATGGATACATTTTAATATCGAAATCCCGCTGTATGTATTGATTAAGGTCAAAACAAAATCCATTCATGATTTTTGGGGGGTTGTAGTCCAGTTTAATGACTCGAGTGAAATTGTGGTAGACATGTAGTTAGCAATTATCCCTATCAACTGGACGTCTGTTTCTCATAGGGTCGCTTCTCCATCTCCCTTGTTGATTCTGTTTTGTCACAGAACCGGCTCTCTAGTTCCTTTCCCCCAGCTCGTTCCTTATCCACAGTCCATCACATCCCGCTCATCCTAACGTCATTAATCCACCGTGCGCTAAAGAAACTGTGAAATAGATTAATTGCTGTGAGGTCATCAAACGAAGCCGCTTACGAGACCGCTAGACGATAATGAGTCTTACAGGAGAAAAGCTCTCCTTTCTCCCGTACTCTGTGCGTCAGCGAATCTCCCTCCAGTTCCCAACAGAGTCAAGTTATGAGTAATGTTTTTCGCTTTCCCCTGTTACGCGGCAATCTATTTTAAAGGAATCTCCTTACTGACAAAAGTTTCCAATCAACCCTAACTTAACCTGTCCAGATTATCAGCGACTGCGGTAGTTTGTGTCTGTTAAGTTTGACATTATTCAAGAAAAGAGATCTTGTTCTGAGCCGTGACGTAATAATGTAATCAACCAGTCATTTAGTCTTCCACTGCAATGTTAAGATCTCTGCTATATATAAGTAGTTAAAGTATCCGAGTGTCTAAATAATGGACCGTAGTAGGCCTATATTGCCAGTACACCACAGTTTTTAAAATGGTGTGCTGATATCTGTCAATTTCTTGTTACAGTCAACTTGGTCAGTTAGTCATACGGTAAACTTTGATTCTTTAATAAACTTACAAACAAGAATTCAATATTTACGAATTTTGTGAAACGATTTCATTGAATATCTATGGAGTAATAGTTCGGTTTTGTGTGTAGATTACCTTGGAAATTGATTAAATAATCGTAAATTGTACACAGGTACCATCAATATGGCATGCAAAACCAACCATACAAGAGTAAACCCAAATTGACTCTGGTAAGGTACGGAATGTTTTCCATACTGCCTAAAGGATATCTACCCAGACTGATTTAATGCTGTTGTTATTTCCCCTTACTGTCAAGGCGTTTAAATGCTTTTTTGATATTTTGATCAGAATGTCTTTATTTTACCTTTCATAACGAGCTGTCGGTCTTCAAAATGAAACTTAAGTTTAAGTGGGTTTGTTTAATTGGGGTTTAACGCCGTACGGTACTCAAGGGCTATTCACTTATATGACGACATATTGCCTTACTTATAAAAGATCGGAAACCGAGAGGAAACCTCATAAAAACCACCCGACGACTTCACAAGGAGCTACATCGTGCGACTTCCTCACATACCTGACTCGAATCTGCAACAGGTACACTCTAGGAGGATAAGTAGACCGACACGTTAACCACAGAACCACGACGAGGGCCATTAAAGTCAAATGTAAATTTTGTCTATACACTGTTAAACTAATAAACTATTACGTTTGTTTAAGCATAAGCTTCGCAAATAAATGCAGGGCAAATAATATCCCTATTAAAGATTTATTTATTTATCTTGGTAGATCTACTGTAGGAAACCATCTATTAATTGATTGACAAGGTGTACAAATTACATAAATAAAGATCTGTGTGGTATGTTTTTTAACAGATGTGCTACTCGAATAAAAGAGGGCATTATTTCTCTTATACCACTTATTTTGAACCATTGGGTCAAATAGCAGATCCTTTGGGCGTTAGGCAGCCAAAAAGGGGATAGAAAACGTGCTAGCTTCAATCGCGTGCTATAGTCAATTCTAACCGTTATTGATTGAGATTACTGCACAAGAAATATCCCAGCTTCTCTTTAAAAAGGTCTAACACGACTTCAGTGGAGTCTTTGAGAGAGGTTAACACACGAGGAATTAGTCGTTAGTATAAACTATGACCGTCCAGAGGCTATCCTGTTTACACGATATCTAGTCTAATTATCGTCAAGCCCGAGAAAAAGTCAGCTTGAGGCAAATATATCTGTATACCATCTGGGAAAGAGACATAGCCAACTGCAATTTACCGGTACATCTGCCTTTCCTGCTGTATCTACCAAATCTCATTTACCGATGAAAAGAATCGCCATTTAAACACATGTGTGGTTTCAGTTAGTCTTTTAACTGAAGGAATATACTTTGATTTGTTAGGGTATAGTACCCAGGTGGTGGTTTGTATTAAAAGATGCCCAGTTAACCGGGCGTTGAAAAATCTGCTAACAGCTGGAGTCCTTAGACTGGAGGTGTCCACTACAACAGCGTAACATTGAAACAATTGTCTGGAGAACAATAAATCCACATAACGCCCCTTGCGACTCGCGTGAAACCATAACAACCTCACAAACAGAGCATCATATGCGATTTATTGCGATAGTAGTGGCCGGACGCGCATGGCTGAACGAATGCAAAGCTAATTTCCGTGTTATCTGCAAACCATTAAGCTAAATCAATCACTTTCCCTCTGTTATAGACATCGCCTGACCAGCGGCTGGACAGCGCCACTGTGTAATGGACACAGGAAACTCGGTACGTCCGGTGAATCTTAGAGTGGTCAGCAGATGTCTGGACGTCTATTCAACTCCTCGTAATGATTATTGCCCTGATTTTAAACACACTGGCCACCGTCTACAAACACCCGATGGCGTTCTGGAAGGACTTCCCGGAGAGAACAGCTAATGATAAGTGTCATCTATACATTTCTTCCCTCGGCAAACGGATGTAAATCATACACCTTATTCAAATGTTATAAGAGATGTGTTATAAAGAACAATAAAATACCGCCCTTGTATGCGATCTGTTAAATTAATTGAAAAAACAACAAAACAAAAAGAACTCAAACACATAAAACAAATAAACTGTTATTAACACAACACGTTGGTGTATATGCTGTACAATTAAGAACAAGTTGAATGTTCATGAAATAAATCCAGTGACAGACTAAATATATTTTAGGGACAAGTGAGATCATTTTGTAATCACCTAGTTTTCAACGTAGACTGGAAACTTTGGGATAAACCCGTGTCTTCACTATCTTACCATGAAGTCACGTGACGACGCCTTACTTTTAGCGACAGTTACAAAAAATCCAGCTGTTCGAAAATGTGAAATGTGTAATATGAATCAATATAAACTGGGAATAAATTTTGATTTAAGAATAATTAAATTTGTTAGTATCTTTAAAAAGGGAATTGCATTGATCTACAGCTGAACGACACCATGGCCTAGTCCCGGTGTATTTATACGGCTGTAATTAACCTGGCAACGACCGCACAATTTACGCCGTTTTAGCGAATATCACTACACTCAAAATGGTCCTGGTTTATGACCAAGCGGGCTGCACGCAAGGCATGGAGGTCAGACGGCTTTCGGTGTTAATCAAATGATGTGAGATCTGATCAGAAAGTCGTCGTAGTGGTATTGCTAGATGTTTTTTTATACTGAATTTATATGGTCTATGCCATCGCATTTTCTTGTAAAGTAAACATACACATATAGCCACACTGAATGTTATTCGATAAAGTGTAATAACACAAAGGTTTCTCGTCCACAAACCACATAATAATAAGTATATACCTGTTCAGTTAGCTCCTATTTACAGCGATATGGATAGACGTTATTTTTTCTTATCTTTTTTCGATCCGACGACTTTCCGCTAGTTGTTCGCAGACACCCACCCCCATGATGTCATACACATGTATTCCGTGATTACTGGTTTGGTTTTATTGTTTATTAACACTCAGGCCTAGAGACATGGCATATGAACAACCGAAAATATTCTACATGATAGATGGCTGTTTTTCTCAGAATAACGTATACAAATTTGTTCATAAAACATGGAAAGACTTTAACGGATATCAACTTCTTAATTTATTGGATACTACGTTTCTATCTCATTCCAGAGATACTTGAAAACGATCTCTGGAATGAGATAAAAACGTAGTATCCAATAAATTAAGAAGTTGTTATACATACTAAGTCTTACATGTTTTATGCACATGAATTCTAAATTCCACTCAAATAATCAAATTTATAGTTTAGACAGAAGATTATTGCATTTTGATTGAAATAATAATCTAACCTTATGCATGCTGGGTTTGATTAAATCATACCTGGGTAAAACACGGATTCTAAATTCTTTTAGTGGAGAACATTTGATGAGATAATGATATTCATCCCCTACTCCTTTCTTACAAAAATGGCATGTATTACGTTCTGTTCTGGGCTTTACCGGACAGCCTTTATCGTACCTACATTTTATCCTTATTTAAGTATGTGTATGTATATATATGTGGTAGTTTATACACAACTACATGTATATCTTAGCATAATTTTAAACCTAAACCATATAATTGGGCATTGGGGAAGTCTAGCTTATGGACTAACCAAGCTTCTCTGTCGAAATAAAGATATTATTGTTATTATTAACCTGCGACCCTAGAAATGAGGGGAATGTATGGATCAGAAACATATATTCTGTATAACAAATACTATACGTAACTGATAAACACAATAATAATAGTAAATAATATAACCTAAATTATCCCTAAGGTATTGATTCATGATTTAAATTTAACCAAGCCCCTACGTTAAGCTAATTTACAATGTTATTTTAATGTTAAAAGGTGAAATTGCCTCTTAGTTTTTGCCCAAAAAATATTCTTTCCTGATGTTAGACAATTTCGAATAAAAACGGACATTTTATGCAACAAAAATATATCTGTTATATATAATTAGCTGATAAAAATATAACTTGAATCGCAGAATTTATATTCGTCTCTTAATACAAAATAACAAAAACATTTACACGTATTTGACAAATGAAGTTTTTTTTGTTTATCTGTATAAATTGAATTGTGGAGATTATCAGGATTGACTGGCAGGCAGATGAGACTATAAAAGCTGCACTTACCGTCCATTGATATGCGACTGAGAGTTAAGTATAGCACGTGACAACGCGTTAAAATGACCATTGATACAACTTAGCTTAATGGGGCGCGGCGATAAAATTGATCATTAAAGATGGTAAAACCTGTCCGTGTAAGCACAAGCCTCATTACCCCCGTAGAAATGCCTTGGTACCGCTTACTAAACACAAGTCCCCTTTATCTGCGGCACTTGCTGGTGGCGATTTAGTTACACGCTATATACTGGCAATAAAATACAGACTTAATTGGCGAACAAACACAGATTTCGTGTTAAATGTATGATAATATTAACGTCAATAAATAGATTTACGACCACTGTTTCCGTGCCAGGCGCGCGAGCAAATTGAATTGAAAATTTATAGTTTCGCTGTATGGTGGCAAAAGTTTAGTTTAAAAAACTGATAATTCTCTGTAAATATACCTGTTATTCGAGGATTAAGTTTAAATACTAGGTCCTTTATATATGGACGTGCTTTTTCGTTCTGGCCATACATTGAGGGAGAGAATTCACAGAATAAGAACTCCACAAATTTGGGAAATCCCCTAAAAGCCGATACTAATAATTGAACCGTATAGTAAAGGATGCAGTTATAACAAAACTATTTTTCAACAGATAATAATTCGTTTTTAAGGCCTAACTATTAATTATTGGAAATGTGTTAAAGATGAGTATTTATATGAGACCTGGGCAGCGTTTTCATAACGCTTCTTTAAAAAATGACAGGTAACTGTACAATACAAAATGTATGGGCGACAGGCATAGCATATCATCAATATAGAAGTCCAATTTACTGATTAAACTCGATAAGGATGGTTTCTTAAAGCGCTGTTATATTTAATCGTGGATTAGATGACGTCAAATCGTGTCAAAAGCCTAACTCTGGACTCCTATATGTTATTGATTTTATATCATATTATCGACCAGCCCTTCTTTGAACAAACAGGACAACAAGACAATGGAAACGGTTTCGCGTACAATTTATTTTTGAAGGTATGGCTTTACCACGCGCAGGTTTTTGAAACGAAAATATAATAAAGAAAACCCTCAGAGTATAACAAGACAGTGTGAATAATAGTTTCCGGCCTATTATCTGTCTCGTCTGACAGATAGTAAAACATTGAACCAGAGACAATACATAATAGATTGTGTCCTGATCCGCGGATAGATTTCCACCTTCTAAATATCTGATAAGCCGGGTGAGGACAGTGTTTTTTCTCTGTGGGTATATTCATGGAGGAACGTATTTTCTCAACAGTACAGATATTTATGATTCATCAGTTTTAATGAATAGATTTCATTGTGCCACTGGGATTAATTTTTAGACATATATATTAACGATTTGTCCATTTTTTACGGACTTTACTGTGTCAGTTGCTGTTCACAGATATAAATGTTTAGGTTTATTGAGCGTGGCGATGAAATCAGAAAGCAACCTACCAATCTAGATGGGTTCGCAAAAACAACTTGCTTTAAAACCTCCAAGAGTGACATACTTTTTTTTAAGTGTGCACCGATTGTTGTGTGTATATTATAGCGTTCTTTCTTCTGACAAATTTAAGGTAAAAAGTTTAAATGTTGCACTCTGTCAAGATTTGCATGTTTATCTAATCAGTATTTCAACAAAATGAATGAGTTGGCTAAGATAAAGTATTCCAGTGGGTATAGGGGTGAAGTAAAGCGGTATGTATAAACATTACAACCAGTGCATGCTCATTCAAGGTGATTTACGACCAAGGCTAAAGGGTAAGGTGATTTGCTAAAGATTAGATTTTCTCACAATAATCCAGAATTAATGGAAACCACGTTTACTTTCGTTTTCACTTCTGATGAGTTATCCAATTTGTCTTAGAGGTTAAGATACCCTTGGGCCCAGCAATTAATCTTCCTTGGGAGTTCTTTCCCTTGATCTGACTGCCGAAAGTCGCTCTGCCGCCAAGAGCAGGGACTACTTATCGTGTCCCGCAGAGAGCTACGGCTAAGTAATGACTGCCAGCTATCTATATACTACACCGCGATCGTCTATAATGCTTATTCCAAGCGGAGGCCACTTCGTGAGAAATTACATACATCCTAAAACCAGACCAAGTGCTTTTCAAAGTGAATATGTTGGGCACAAACAAAAAATTACTTTAACTATCTACAAGGACATTAATACAGCCATCTTGCCATTAAATTTACTGCCTGAAATAACAATACCGACCAAAGCAGCAGGGTTTATTTGGCAAAAATATAAACATTTCATATATGAGACGAGTGAGCAGAACCATTTAATAATCCATTATTTACAATATGAATCTGGCGACATGTATTGGTAAAATGCATGAATTCAAATTGTCATGTGAGTCAGTTAAAGACGTCACTTTTAGGGTTAGGTTAAGGGGTTTTAAATAAAGGGTTAAGAGTGCTAGCTTCGGGTTTTGTGTCCATCTCAACAAAGAAATAAGATGTTTAGCATGACGGAATAACCACTGACACTAGGCTACAATTAACACGATCAGTATTTATGTGAAACCCACATCGATTAATTATCAAATAACATTATCTGCTAAATTGGATGCCGATGAATGTCATTGACTAGAAATAAACATATGCGAAAAAGACATTACTGGTAAATACGATACCAATATGAAAGGCAAAAATGTAACTCGAACATCTTTTTAATCATTAATGGATCAAACACGTGTAATACTTGAATTGTTGAACATTAAGCGAGTTACAGGTAACTTCCAAACACCAAATTTAAGACGCAATACAGTTTCCTGCTGTGTTGAAAAATTTCCCCTATTTATTGAATAAATTAAGAGAGAAAAAAATTGCTTGCCTCTATCTATACATGTGTGTGTTTTTACTACCTAAATTAGGCAATAACCCAGAAGTTTAGTTTCCCATATGAAATTTTTTCATCTACGTTGTAGGCCTACTGCTTACTCCGGATAAGGATACCATAGCCGGCTACGGTGTCCTTAGCTAGGCTTACTGCAACATAAACGGCATTGTACCAACGCCTAAGTTGTATAAATACAGAATGGTCAAGCCTAATACCACTCCATTAACTACCTATTGTTTCTAGTATGCATCTATGATATTATATAACCATGCCAAGTTATGATATAACCATAACCGGTTGTTTTGGAGTAACAGTGGGCGGCTAAAGAGATAAGGTGCTGGGAAATGACAGTGGCGATACTATCAACGCATGACACAAGAGGTAGTTGATTTTAAGAATCAAGACGATGGCTGTAGGTTAGAGTAGAGACTGAGCTATGGTATATCTTGTCTTGTCATCTCACAGTTGGATAATCATTTCCCGGATACACCCACCCTCCATTTCCACACATTTGCATTTTCAATTACCACTGTGACAGAAAACTTTAGAATCCCGTCTCCAAAGCGGGGGACCTGTCGGGCAGGGGTATTAGGGGCAGCCTACAACTCACCCCAGCCGCTCTGGTATTTGTATCAGACTGAATTACACAAACTTGGCATAGGACGTAATTAATCATCTTGCAACCTGCCCACTTTGACAAATGACGGCTTCCACCTCACAAAGCAAATGGTATAATAATCAGGCCTGCTAGCCGAGCTACTCAGCCAGTCCCTCCGTGCAGTCACTCGACCATGCCAAGCCACGCTGGCAACCCGGCCACCATCAAAAGAAACGCGCTGGCAAACGTTGGCAGGCCAATCAATCGTCCCCTTGCTGAAAGGGAGTTTGGGTTGGGAAAAAATATCTTGAACAATGACACACCCTGGAGGCATTGCCACAGTTCTCTTCTATCTGGGGGCAAGACGAATGATCGAGACTAGATTTTACCTGCCATGTGACAGGACGCCTAAAGCGACTGATACCCAACTCTTTCCCTCGCTGCTCTCCGGTGTCTTGCAGCAATCAATGTTCTGTTTTACGACAGATGTTTTTATGTAATACGCCTCTCAATTTAAGGCAATTTATTGTCACCGTGAACAGTATTTTAGTTCTTTGAAGTTTATCATAAGACTCGAAGTCTGAACTGGCACCACCGCTGGTCAAGTCTTACAAGATTTATTGGAATAATAACAAGTTTTATTTTCCGTTCGAGTTTCACGCATTGGAAGAATAAACTTTGTCCAACGTCCGTTTTCTATGGCCAGGTAGGGTACCTGGTATTCCAACAGATATTCCAATGGGGGTATTATATATGGTGGACAGTACAGAACCACGGTGTGACGGATTTAATTGTTTCTTTTCGTCACACAAATGCAGATTTTACAAAATGCTTTTCGTGAATAGTTTTCCAGCAGAGTTTTTAAAACAAACTCTAAAGGAACAGGATACCACCCTAACAGTGGGAACAATTTTGCTTACTTCAATTGGTGTAAGGCAGGGAGGAACAATGACACCAATTTTATTTTCCTAAAAATTTATTTCACTTAGAGTAGTTACACAATAGTTGAAGCAAGGAGGTAATGTACACTGGCTCACACAAAGAGCCGAGACAAAGTGGTACATTTTACACAGATATAATTACAAATTAAATTCCTTTTATTAGTACAATAGGATTTATTGCTTGGTAAAACCCATTAACTTATAGCTACAATTACACACCTAACACATATAACAAAAATAAAAATAACAACAAAGCAAACTGGCTGCAATTTGTTCCTGTTGACCACTACACTACACATGAAGAAATGTCGGCCATTGTTACAACAACAACAGCAGCCAGTTAGCATCAAGAGTATACATGTAGATGATCCGATTGAATAATAAAAAGCAATGACCCTGTTTTTTCACACTAATTATAAAGCAGTGAGTTTTGTACATATAGGTTATAAACCTACGTGTACACATACCATAAAATCACATATATTAACGATTCATGATGATGCAAATGTTCATTCAAAGTGAAATAATTCATCATAAAACACAGCCAAAATAACAATAATTGTTTTCAGCTATCCTCTTTACGTACATAAGTACATCCTGATTCGTCCATTTTGAAAACAAAAAGAGCTTTAACTACAGAAACTGTTAAGTTTGCAACTCGTTCTTAAATTATTAAAAAGCTGCTCGGTATCAACAAAATTACATCTCATTTAGATTTGATGCATGTATTTTAAAAGTATATACATGTGTGTCTCAAGATATTTTGTAAAAATACAAACATAAACGGTATTCTTAAAGAGAAATTTAAAAAAAAAAAAAAAAAAAAATAGAAAGCAAGCGCAATCGATACCGCAGTATAGTGTGTGTTATGTTACACTCAGCTGTTTTGGACGACAAATAAAATAAAATAAAATTATTCTGGAAGATTTTACAAAACTTTATCGGTTTTTAAACACATAATTTCAGACGCTGATTTCATGGCTATCATTTTTTTCTCATAAGAACATAATCCAATAATAAGATGCCAATATCATTATCAAAAAAATTCATTTCGAGTTTAATAGAAACATTATAATCACTAGAACATTTGACAATTAAAAAAAAGTAAAATTCTCGTTTAAAAAGATATTCACAGAGTTGTTTTTACCCCTAAACAATATCACTGGAATCATATTACCAATTTGCTCTAACTGGTCACTAAAGTAAATGTCAAAATGCAAGCTGGGACATACTAAATTTTTTAATACAATGCTATTTTAATGACAGTAGAGCATTTGTACATCTCGGTGAGTGGCATGAGTAACAGACATCGAGTGGACGTCTGAGTGGTTTAAGTGACCGATTTTAAGGTCCTTTCAATCATAGAATGAGTGTGCCAGTCTGACGGAATAACAAAATCACAAGATAGTCGACAAGAACATTACCATGTACATGATGTGATGAAACCATAATTGTCAACTTACAGTGTGAAACACCACAGAAATCAACTTCAAGTTTCCCCGTTACTCTCACTCTCACCACCATAGGACGCAGAACATTACCAACAACAACAACCTGTGACAGGTTTGAGATAATTTGTCTCCAATATTGTTGTGTACCTAGATACAATAATGTGTTAGATCAATCGTTTGGAAGTGAGTAAAACTATTTCACTGTAGATGTGAAGAAAATGCTAACATGAATCATGATTTAACCAACTTAAACTTGACTTGTATTCCAATTCACTTTTATCCAGAATTGATGGTAGTGGGTCACATCAACTGTATTGCAGTGTATACATCTATTTCATTACAAATTTCCGGAAAAAGAATATAAAAATCATAATTAAATTCATTAAAAGTGATTTGAGTTAGTGCATTTTGTCCTCAATATTGAGGATGGGTTGGGGACTTCCACATCGGTTATGAACATCTATATCTAGCTGCAGGGGCATGCGCTTGGAAGCAGTCTCACTATTGTTTGTTTGTTTGTTTGATTGGTGTTTAACGTCGTACTCAAGGGTATTTCACTTATATGACGACGGAGACAA
>JAVFBX010214738.1:0-11733 GCA_034783855.1 Mopalia kennerleyi | reverse complement strand
CAAGTTAAATAAAACAGATTAAAATGTATACCAAATGTAAATTAAAATATGCATAAAAAGTTAGTTTTAGACAAACTCTTTTTGATTTATGGCAAAAACAATAACATCATTTTTTTTAAAGATTTTTTGTGGAAAAAGTTGGTTTCAGAAAACTGTTCGTTTCTTTGTTTGATTGCCTTTTAACCAATATGTTTAAGTTTATTTCACTTAGATTACAGCGTATATAAAAATACCCTCACCGCCGCTGCCAATGAACAAGAACAGTACAGGTCATGTATTTTCTGTTAAGCCTCCTAGAAGCTGTTTTCTTTTTCCAATACAAATTATAATGCTGCATTATACTACAGGAAATTAATAGTGTATGAATGAATTAAATGGACTGTGTTTTCTGGTTATAGATTTGACCACAAAAAGAACATTGATTTATTTTTTCTTTCAGCACCCACTAAAAAGGTAGATTTTAAATCAGCAAGTACTGATAGTGTTAACGACAGCGGGGCCTCTTTAACACCCAGCATAATCAGCATAGAGGCAGTTTCCTTAAAAGTGGCACAACTAAGTAACAAGTATTGAGATAAGGCGAGGCAAATCAATCAGCCTGGCTAATAAGAGAGTTGACGTAATCAGGGTGATTCTCACTGCGATACCTGACTGTAAGGGGCACCGTTAGGCTCGAAAGCTTTTCACCACATATCACTTTGTCTGCAGAGCAAAGAAGAAGCGGACCCAGGTTCATTGGAATAAGGAAATGCACTTCCTACTTAAGATGGATGAAGTTTGTCGTTTTCTGTGGACAGGATAAAACAGAGGCAGGATCTAGTGACAATGAAACTTCCTGCCTGACCACCAACTCGTCCTCTCATGGGGGGGTTTATCTCAACCAATTTATCAAACTGCGGCAAAAAATCCATACCTCTAATCATAAAAGGTAAATTCTCTAACGACGCCGCCAGAACTAACCAAGTTCCGGTTTTGTAGTGGTTTGCTTGCAAAAGGTAATCAAAGACGGATTTAAATTAGAATCAGATCTTAGAAAGACATACACAATCAGAAATGGATAAATACTTCATGATAGTTCAGAAAGAGGAGCTATGTACCTCTCTAACTCCCCAATCACATAAACAAACTTCATTCACACTAAAACAAACTGAACCATAGTGGTCATGAATGCAAATTCTAGGCTTCATATTGAGCACTACCGGTTCAAATTGGCTCCTCTTTTGAGAGTCTTCCATGAAATTAAAAATGACCTGAAGAAGTTTTATCCGTACTAAATGTATAAACAGCCATTTCTTTAACATATATGCAACTGTGTTGAATAAAGAATATAAACTTTGCTTAAAAAGTTCAAGTACATGTATAACTTGGATATTTTACTATATATCGGAATTCATCAAATATAATTTAAAAAAAATACTTATTTTACTACAAAAGTCTTATTTCAAGCCAGGTAATAGTTCCTGTGAACAGCCTTATCCCCGGGACACACATTGGGCAGGTGCCTGGGGACACCGCTGTCTGCAAAATTAAGGGACCCCAAAATTAAATTTTCAAAATAAAAACAGATTTTAGTGCGTTGAAGTTTGAGGCCAACATAGAAGCCACAATTTATTTGTAGTTTTCCCAGGGGTCTACAATATTCATAAAACAGCAATACTCATATGTTCAAGACAAATTACCTTTTAAGGAAATGAAAAACAACTAAACCGACTACATATCATGTTATACAAAATCAAACAATAATGGCATGTGGTATGGAATCTAAAAATCTTTGGAGTGGAGGCACTTAGATATTTGAAATAAAAGAGTTAACAAAAAGTTCTTAAAAAAATTAGTTTACGTACTTCCTGCAAGTAACAATGGCAAAGCCATATTTAAATAGTTAAATTCAAATGCTTAGAAAATGCAAATCATTATCAAAATTTTGCAGCCTTTTTAGATCTTTTTGCCGAAAGTTTTAATCCATAAGCATTGCGGATGTAATTTTTCAGGGCAACTGATGCAGGCATTCTAGAAGATTAATTAATTGGATTAAATTTTTTTGCCCTTTTCGTACAAAAATTCTGGTCTAAATAAGAACTGTTAAAAATTATAGAAATAAATCATGATTTATCAAATGAAACATACCATGAATGTTGAAATCTGGACTCCACGGAGGGGTGACATGTCATAAAGAGAGGGAACATAGTGAGCTGTTAACAAGACGGTGTTAACACGGACGGCCTGCTTCATTTGCTAGAGACAAGTCCACTAATCAGGCTGGCCCACACATTTACAACTAATACCCCAAGATGAGAGCCCTGCTTATAAACCCTTCATCATACATGACAACGGCTAGCAAACACACTATGTTTCTGGATTATCACATGAAATCAAAAAGACCTGTGAAAGTATTTCACCAATATTATAAAAGTAATGGTGAATAAAAATGACACACTAGAAAAAAAAATGCACAGTTTCAAGAATGTGTAGACCAAAGAATGGCACAATGTTGATAAACTTGACTGCTGTATAATGTGTCCACAAGAAAGAGAAATTTCCACAAGGCTGATAACAAGAAGTAACTGCTGCAATGGACTTGATAGAAATTTACATAACTCCTGTTTTCGCTTTAAAGTTCAGAATAGACAGGGATATTATTCCGAAACACTGACAATGAGAACAGAAGGTACTACAGATGCTCGCGGAAATCCAGTCACCAATTTAAAAAAATGCTTAAAGGCCATCTGACTAAATATGTCCAAATAGTGATAAAGGCGATAAGATTCCAAAATGGTGAGAGTCAGAATTTAACGGAATAGAGCAAGACAGTTCACTACATCGATGTTTGTAGATAGTGAATCGAGGCGCTCAGGGACATTGGCTAATTACACAGATGTGAAGTTAGCGGAACTAGAAAGGTGTCTCTTAATCAGAGGCGGGGACAAGCTAATGCAATTTTACCACGGCAGCCTCAGCCCAAATCTCTCATCGCAGCTTAATCAACACTCTAGCGACTCCCCTAGATAATTCTATTAAATTTCGTCCCATATCCGACTATATTTTACTCCATTAATGCAGAGAAAAAAAGACAGTTTCTCCAAATGCCCAATATTCGCTGCTTGATTCAATTATCCTGTTGCCAAACAAGCCGGTAATTTATTTTTGGTTTCTTGCAATAATAGATTGATTTGATTATGTAGATAGTTTGTGTGGTGATAAGGCAATTTTAAAGACAATGGGCGGAAATGAAGGTTCGTTATATCCACACTCTCTCACAATATTCATTTTCGATGAAAGTCCACCAAGATTTCTAGTTGGTCTTCAACAAACTTACGATAGAGGCACTTTTCTCTCGCTAAGCTGTCTTGACAATCCACAAATGAGACGAAATACAAGAAATTAAAAGACATCGTGCTGCTAAAGACTGGCGTCACAGCATCTGATCTGGGATCAAGTGTGCAATTTATCGCCACTTCACTTCTGACAATTGGATTGATGACTGTTCACTATGGTCATTTCACTGCATCCCCTATCAACGTTTGAATAGAGTTTCGATTGGAAAATAACCCCGTTAATAAACAAAAGTGGGCTGATATGAGGTCAATATTGCCCTCTTAAGACCTTTGATAGGACTCGATGAAAGCACTAAATTTATCCCAACAATAGCAACTAATTTCTAACATTTAACCTTACACAAATGTGAATGTAAAAATAAATCCATTTGCAAAAAAATTATATTTAATATTTGTACTTTATTATAAAATGTATTTTTTAAAATTTTTTAACAAAGTCAAAATAACTGCAAAATTCCAGAAAATAATTATTCAATAAAACCCAGCTGTCTGAATTGTATAAATATATTGAACAAATAACCTCTTTCCTACACACAACAAAATTTAAAAAAAAAAAATATTTTAACTGATTTAAATAAATTCCATTACCTTTGTTGAACATAATAACAAAAAACAAGAAAAAATGTTAAATTTCTACATTTCTATTTATAAATATCCTTTATTCCTTTCAAATTTGTCATGCTTAACATGGTACAACTGATTATTATAATAATGAAGATATGACAAAGAAAAAAAGGTTTTCTGAATGGTGCATGTTGAGGAAAGTATAGAAATGGATGAGATTGTCATTACAGGGTAAGGTATGTTTATGTGATGTTAGGGGAGAGCTCTTCTGTAGATGATTCCTTTCTGCTGCCCGTGTACATTAGCATTTTTAACAGTATGGATGAACATTAACTTTTAACAATTATGGAATAACTTTATAATACTCAGCTAAGTAAAATCTGTTTGATCATATAATATTTGAATACCAGAATCAGATGAGGACCACTTCTGGAAGCCAGGTTTAAATTAAAATTTAAAATAATGTATATTTCACAGTAGTTCTATAAGATAACTACTTTTACTGATGTATTTTTTTTTTACTTTCACTTTTCCTCTTTTTACTGTATATGTTGCTGTTACATTCAATTGTTAAAATCAACTTACATAACTTTTCTCTTAACTAACTTTCATTTGCATTGAAAAATTAAAAAAAATTACAGCCATCATGAATGTACATGTAGCAGTTGTTTGTACATATACCTCATAATGTAACAAACGATTGGGTATCTATAGTTACCTTGAGTTTGGTCGTTCCTCATGATGGTCAAACAAGGCAACATGATAATTTCTACGTATATGCGAGTGATTGCCCTGGTACTCTCAGAGCTAAGGGGGAACAGGAAGACGATCGATCTGTGATATCTTTGAATTATGTCCTGTGATTGTCAAGTGCTTGTCCCATATTGCCTTTGTTTGTTGCCAGTGGCACCAAGGGGGGTATCATTCACCCATTGGACTGGCAGGTGATTATGAGTGAAAGAACCTTAAGTATCGCATTAAACCCCAATCATACAAACAAACCAATCAAAATATCAAATCTTGATTGGACCAATAAAATTCTTCTGTCTAGAATTATGCAAATTATGGTACAGAAATATAAAATAATAATAAAATTAACAACTTTTGCTACATTGTGGGCGTCGACTCTCAGATTAAGCCAAATTAAGGCTTAACATTTATAGATGCCATATCATATCAATTAAGATTATTTGGGTATTTTTTTGCAGTTAATTATGCTATATATTTCTTAAAAGAAATCACATGGGTGTAATTCTAATAAACTGTTGTGTTTTAAAGAGGGTAGGGATGGGTTAAGACTAGAATACATGTAGTACTTACAAGTACAGCCCTATTCTGCTAAGACTGTTACCTACTTTAGCCTGTACCTTTTGTTTTGAATGACTCAATGGGGATTACGTTAAACATTGGCGGGGAATTTGTCGGTTGGATGTAAAGACCAGATGTCGAGGTTTACCGTACAGGTACCACAACAAACTATACTCGCTTATATTTTCTGTGTGACGTTCCCTATCGACATTTCTCTTTATAACTCACTGAACGACTTAACAATAGCATTTCTCCTTGTTCACACAGCACACAGGGCCTCGGGAAATATCCTAACTATTTTCAAGAAAACATGGAATTGAAGTTTTAGTGTTCATGAATCATAAGCAAAACAGCTTGAAGTGTGTGTTATTGTCACCGGAGAATTTAGGAGAAACATACAGTATTATATTGTTACATGCTGCTACGGTTGATTGGTTGATCGAAATGTTGGAAAGAAAATCCCCATTAATTAGGGAATCTACTGGGCAGAGCTTGGTAAAATGTCAGGGTGAACCAGTGAGAATTGAAACTGAGGTAATGTGTAGAGCACTTACTAAATCCTGTCTCTCAGGGCAGGTTAGGACTGTGCACCACCTCGCCCACGCAATATGTGTCATCCAGGAAACAGTCAGCAATTTGATTGAGCAACTATTGCAATCCTCGCATGACAATGCTACATCTACTGTTTGCGTAAAAATTTGTTTTTTGTAATAATTTCTTTTTTATTTACGCAACAGGCGTACTATTTATCTTCATACTGATGTCATCACACAATTAACTTCAATACTAAATATGATCTCTGAGATAAATTGAGATAAATATTATGTCCATTTAATTTTTCACACAATTAAGTAAATATTGCTTTTTGAATATTTTGACTCACAACTTTATTCTAATGCAACTAAATTATGTTATGTTTTGACATCGTTGTTTGTGAATGAATTATCATAATAGGAAAAATATAAGTAACCTTTCTGGATGTTAAAAATAAAGGATGTTTTAAAAGACCTACTTATCAAGCCTATTAGAGATAGTCTACCACCTTTTAAACAAAACAGATTTATTTGTAAGCAACAATCTCAAACAAAGAATTAAAACATGCATACCGGTATCACATATTCACTTGATAGCTACATGTAGTTGTTAACTGGAATTAAGTTCTTAAAGGCACTGTAAAAAGTGAAATTAAGGTAATATTTAAAAATAAAATTAGATTTTGATACTTAAATTGGCATTATGGAATGTAAAATATATTATTGTATGTTGAATAAGAAACTGTTTTCTCAAATTGAAACAGTACAATTTGAAACTTGTTTATCTAAATAAGAAATCCATCTTCAATTCGAACTCGATGTTTTTTTTCTTAACGCTAAATATAAGTTTTATAATTAGGCACTGTAGGATCAACAGTTTCTTTACATTTAAATATGAGTAAGAAATCAGCTCAGAAATTGGCTTTGTGTGGCTTTTTGATATATAATTTGCTTTTGAAATTTAATTAACTTGCATTAACATTTATGGCTTTTTACCAAAAAAAAGGTCACCTAAACGAACATGTATATCAAATAGCTTAGACTATCACTTAATCAACACTTACAAACAGTTGATAAGACCAATATTCTATTATGATGTAATATTTGATAACTGCAGTTAAAGAGGATAGAGAGTCAGATAGACGGTCCAATGTCCGACAACCCTAATAATCACAGGGGTCTCTTGCTAAACAATTAAGACAAACTTTATTGAATGAAGTTGGATGGACGACTTGGTGCTATCTAGAATATGCCCCAAACTGTACCTATCTGATAACATGTGCCCGATGAGAAACAGTATCAGAGACGGCTTTGTTCACCCTCAGGAATCAGGAAGACTTTAACTTAATTTATGTGAAATGGGAGTATTTGGGAATTTCTTTTTCCCAATGAGAGATTGGAACAATCTACCAAATAATATTAAAGAATGACCTTAATTCTCTAAAATGTAACTAGCTAAAACGAAATACCTTCTTGAAAATATTTTATGATGTGTCTACTCAATTGGCTGTAGTCAAGCAGAGCGCAATGTGGCTTAGTCAGCCGTTTGTACCAATATTACATTACAATATATTACATAACATTACGTAATATTATATTATTACAACATTGTCTGGAGTGTACTTTTTTATGTAAACCCAATTCTCAATACCTTTTTCATTGCCCAGCATATCAAGCCAATCATATAGAAGTGATCATAAAGATAGTATTCTTAGTTTTGATGTTAATTACAACAGTTACCTGGAGTTTGCATCTATTTAATCTATTTCATCATCAAAGAGAAACTAATCTCAACCCTCTGTTAGCTTGTTTTTGAACATATAAATGCAATAAATGAACTACATGATATTTTACCAACTGGATATTATGCAGAGAAGATTCAATGTTATAATTATGTGTGGAACTGGAACAGTCTTCAAACAAGTCCACATGTTCAGTACACCTGATTCACATTCTCTCAATTATTATCCAATCAAATTTCTCAATGCTTTGTGAAGCCATGATACCGAATATCATGTGCAATTATCAATCCATACAATTTAAATATTGGGCAGGGGTTCATGTGAAATGTTCTTGTGAAATGAACATGTAAGATCCAGTAAACAATATTCTTTAAAATTTGGCATGTTAACATAGTTGTAGCATTGATAAGTTCAAGAAACTTAAGGTGCCAATCGAAAAGGCTTCGAAAAGATTTCAGCCCTTATTAGTTGAAACACAGGTGTAATGAATTCATTTTGACTCAACGTTTCGGTTTATTAATCAAACCATCATCAGGAGTCAGTGTAATACATGTAGACTATGCATGTTAATAAATTACTAGCAAGTGTGATGTTTTGATAAAATACATTTTTATAATTATGTTTTAATCATTATATGTGGGATTTCTACCATTAATTTGCTAAGCAATTATTTACTACATGTTTATTGTGATAAATCAATTCATGGTTTCACAAACTTTTCAAACTTTAAATGATTAAAGAAAAACCTAGTTTAGCTATTTGTTATTCTAAAAAAAATATTAGGAATTAAACTAAATAACATAATTCACTAGAAGAAGTCAATGACAACCTTTGGTTATAAATTAAAACAAATCTCCAGGTAAGGCAATAAATCTCAATATTGAGACAAGTAATTCTTTCTGTTGGAAGAAAAACAACTTTAAACACAGTAGAAAATCAAGTATTTATTGACATGACGTATTGCCCCAAAATTGTACAAAGTACAAAAATATAAGGTACTGAATGAAATATGTGTAGAATTAATGACTACATGAACACAAATAACATCATCTAGAGGAATGTGGTTGGTTGTCTGTTGTAGTAGTTGTAGCATTTTCCATCATTTTGGGTGATTCACGCCAAAACAAGATAAGTTATATTTCCATATTAATTAATGTTGATTTCAACTACCAGGGTATATCTCCTACATTTCACACATAGAAAGCTGTTAAATTGTCAATGAAGACAAAAAAAGCTTTAAATGCATTAGTGAAAGAGAAACAAAACTATTCTGATCTCATTGACTCAATGTTATTTCAGTGGCATACCTTTCTATATACGTAAATGCCTAAATTATAAAAGCATCTGCTTTCAAGACTGAACTAAGGAAAATTTGTCTGTCTACTATTATTAAATAAGAAATAAATTGTGATTATTTTGGTTTTCCAGGTGTTTCATACAACATTTCCACAACTGCTTTCCCTACTTGATTTACATATTAATTCATTGTCAAAGAATAAAATGTTCTGTTCGTCACTAATTATAAAGATTACCTTTCCATTCTTTCCAGGGTAAAGGAGCCATTTTGTTTGAAATTTTTTACCCTATTGACACTGTGCTAAATAGCTTTATATATATTTATCATTTTATTGATAGCATTAAATTAAACAAAATAATTTTACCTTGAACATGTTGAAAGATATTATAAAGATCATACATGCGTCTCAGTAAATTTATTAATGACGCTCATTTTTCTTTCACTCGGAACCAGGCTTACCAAAATGAATTATTATTTGATGTGATTTTTCTAGTCACTAATATAAAAATTTTGTGACAGGGCACAAAGATAAGCCCTTGAAGCTGGGCATTAGTAAAGCAATATTTGCTAAGCTAAACTGAATTTGAGAAAGATGGAAAACTGTTTTGACATGTTTTTTGTCTCTGTGGACATATTGCTAAAGATGTCATAAATAGAGATGATTTATGGGTGGTGACTATCCCACCTTGGCGTCAAAGGCTTCGACGAGGCCAGGAGACGGATAGACCTTGTGATCAGAGAAAATCCTTTACAATACCAGATTGGCCGTCTGGAATGGATGGACAAAGACTGGTCATCGCTTACATCTAGTCCTGCGCTGTCATAACACAATCAAAGCAGGCTTATTGAATCACTTGAGTGCATCAGGCAGTATTAGTAGTTTCATTGCCAACACTGGCCCAACAAATTTCCTTGCGTATCTGGCCAAAAGCTTGAGGCTTGAGAATTCAATCAGTGATGGCTCAGCTACGAAGAAGCGCGTTTTTTGCATAATTACTCCAAAGGGACATGACCCCTCGCTCCAGCGTCTTTTGGAACACAATTGGTGAATAATTAGGGGGCAAACCTTATCCATCATTCCCTCTTGAAATAACGGCTAAGTTTGCCACTAGGTGTCCGCTAGTCGCACAACTCGCTAAAGACCTGAGAACTAAAACACGAATACCTCTGATTTTCACACTCTTAAACCCAACAGATTGATAAGCACCAAAAACCCCCGTAAAGTTTCCAGGACTTAATAAGCTTCATGGATATATTCATAGAAGTTCATGGTAATCCAATTGGAACCTCAGACATATTTTCTTTCTCAACAGACCATTCATTTACCTACTCAGACAAATTTTCACCATAAAGTATAAAGCCAGACAAAGACCACAAATACCTAAGTCTACAAAGTTTGCCGCAGCTAAATCACAATTTCCTTACGAAATGGCACGTATAGTACATATAGTTTGTAAATTTCATCAACAGACTGATAAACATTAAAACCACAATATAATCATGCTTTTGAATTTTGTTTTACAATATTATCTGAAGAATTAAGCTCATAAACAGGTGATTAATGATAATGGGTGGAAGGCAATTAAAGAGATAAGGTACATGTACAAGCAAAAGACACATTGTGGAGACAGAAGATACTTTGCTAGTAGGATAAAAAAAAAGATATAAGAAGAGAGATATGAGATGAGTGGGAAAAATCTATGATAAGATATATGGAACTTAGATGAGATTGACGGGATTAACATTAGATCGATGGGACAAACACAAGATATGTGTAACAAACATTTGATCGATGCAGACTTGCCTACCCACATTAGTATTTTTGTGTGCAAAACTCTCGTATTGTGTGTATTTTTAGAAGACTTTGTGTACAAAATCCTGAATTCTAAAATACTGAAAACAACTTACATCATAAAGAGTATAGATAGTCCATAGTCATAACAATTTACAAACCTTTCTGTTCTGACAAAATAATATGAAACTTTCTCTGAACAAAAGAACTGCAACATTGAAATGAAAAACAAAATCACTATTTTTCAGTTTGGTGTACAATTTCCTCAGTTATGTGTACAAGTGTATTTTAGATCAGTTATGTGTACAAAATACCCCAAATGTGTACAAGTACGCAGGCCTGACATTTGTTATAATCCTCAATCATGAGCTGCAGATACTAAGCTACAATATTAAACTGATTGTTGATTGTTTGTTAAGCAAAATAAAATCATCATTCTAAAACACATAATCACTGAAATCATGAAATATTTAAAATAAATATATTATTTGAAATGCTTTTGAAGATCATATAAAATCAATGATGGCAACTCACAAATATGATTTACTATAGAATATATAAATTTAAACTTGTATTTGCTGCAGTTCTATGTGCTGAACAAACATGCAACAAATGTTAAATTTACCCTTGGTAGAAATAATGTCAGTTTTATATCACATACAGTTTCCTCCATATATGCAATAAATTAGTAACCATGGCATTAGTCATCCATATCCGTGCAGTATATATTCATGTTCTATCCGAACTACAAAGTCACGTTATTTTTTTTTGAAGGTACATGTAACATTCCGTAGTTACATAAGTGAATGCTGTACAGCAAAATACCCTCTAAGAGAGTGTAAAACACCACCAGATATGATTCAATTCAACATCAATGTGTGTTCGTTCAGAAAAAAGTTCAAGCACATATATTGGATTGTCACTGTATCTTGACAGAAAGCTTGACCTAATTGAACAGTAAAAGTAGATTCATTGCGTTAGATCTTAATACAGCCACAAACAAAACATGGGGAGCATTTTTTAGGTCTGATTTTTATGAGATTGAACTATAGTATAGCCAGTTCTCAGAAGGTGTAATATCAAATGTACTAAGGGAGCGTCTCCACCCAACGTGATTTGTTTAGTCGTATGGTTGAATCGTGTTTCACGACGCGATCACGTA
>JAVFBX010214737.1:6187-21528 GCA_034783855.1 Mopalia kennerleyi | reverse complement strand
CGAACACTTCTGTCTATATTATACAGCTCTTTCAGATACACTTTCAATTCAAAGAAAGAAGGTTTTTTTTAATCACCCTCATTTTGTAGATATAGAACTTTGTTCCAACTATTAGATAATCAAGAGATCTCTTATGAATATCTACAAAATCTAGAATAACTTTTTCTGCAGATAGCTTTACACTGATATTAACACTTTTCAGCCAGTTTTCAAACAGAACCCATATTGGTTTAACGCTATCACAATCACACAATAGGTGTATAATAGATTCATCATTTTGTTTACAAATGGTACACAGTTTGCTTGTGGTTGAATCTATGTAATTTGCTATTACATTTGTTGTCAATATATTTCTCAAAATTTTATATTGGAACCATTTAAACTTTATGGAAATAAATACAATTCAAACGAGAATCCTAGAATAAAGACCCCGAATAAATAAATATTAGAATTTAGGATTGTAAGTTAATTCATGACAATTCTGCGAACTACACATTTTCCAACGACAAGTCTTTCTAACGCAGCTGCTTTAACGGCAAGTGCTCTGGCGAGAAGATGGCTATCAAAACTTCGAGACATTCGTATTGAATTAATTGTCACGGTAGAAATTGCCTGGGAAAATTTATTTACAGAACAGTTGACAACTTTTCACACATCAGTCCGCTGTTAAGATGAACTTTTCTAACGCCACGTCCGCTTGTCTGTCTGTCCCACTGGCTGCCCGTCCGTCTGGCTGCTGTTTTCATATTTTGTTTTCCATGAATATCTAAGACAAAAATGCCTAATTCATAAAACTAGTTTTAGACAGATACCTCGATATCGGATTCGGGTAAGTGCCGATAACGTATTGGAACATTTCTGGAACGAGTTTCCCTTGCACAGAATTCTGGGATATACCGCCCAAAATCAACCGTTGGCTGCCCTATGTCTGGTTTGAATTTAACCTAACGCCATACGAATAACAGAATCTACAGTATTGTTACGGGTCAACCTATGCTGCAATACGTTTTTAAGTTAACGGTCGGTTGATCGGTCAAGATGGCGATCGAAACTTATCGAATAAGTATATATTTTCAGTCTATTGTGAAATTTAATTTACCATATAAAATAAGATCAGATCTTACACCACCGTGCTTTTCGGTAATGATTTCCCTCAAAAGTGTTGTGTACCCCAGTGTTTCCGTGTGTTTTACCACATGTTCTGTATCTGTATCCTAATATGTAACCAAGGACCATTCATGGCTCATGGATTATATCAAGATAGATTTATCATAAATGTGCATTCAGTGAAAGTTCAACCATCTGACTACAAAAGCCTAGGTACAGAGCGGACACCGAATTCACACAAAATGAGGTAAATCGCTTAATCAACCCATGAAATATCAATAATACGTTTCTTGAGCAACATATACAATGGCCACACAGAGGTTCATCCATAGAAAATGCTTAAAGCTTGATTACAAGTGTTGTACAGTGTTATGTTCGACCGTCTGGTTATAAAAACCTAGGTTAATGAACTAACAGGGTAAACAAATCTATCAACTATATGCGATTTGTCATAGCTATTTATTTTTTCTCACTACGTGGAACTCGCTTTGTGTATATTAATATTAACATTCTGAAAGTATGACACAGCAATTTCCAATTCGTATAATAAAATACGTTAACAACTAACCTCATAATAACTGAGCAAATATGTGTTGTCCTACTGTTTTGCGCATATAACGCAGTTTTAGAAGGAAATATTAGTTTGAAAGATAAAAACTGGTTGTATTACGGAAGCCTTAATTAAATTTCAACTAAAAGTGTTTAAAATATATCCATGACATAAAATACGTAGCTTGCACACTGGTAGATTTTGTTCTCATCTCAAGTATAACAAACAACAGCACAAGCGCGGTCAGACTGGCGTTGCTGTGATCATCTTTATTTCAAAATGACCGTTCGGAAATTAAGTGATATGCATCTGGGAAGATACTTCCGTGTAAAACTTGGATGTTGTCAAAATATGCATAACATCACTGTAACAGTGGTACCCTGTTTCGAGTGTAATAAATGTGAATTGCAGACCAATATCCAAGAGTTTCAATGAAAAATCAAGGAACTTTCGAGTTACACGCAAAGAATTTCTAAACTAGTGACTAGTCAGACACCGAATCGCCGCAGAAGCCAGGGAGAAAGAACGGTCTACCTCCTGCGATTTTGCCCCTGGCTAAGGGTATTCCGGAAGGGCCTCATCCCGCAATTAGAATCTGTTCAAACAAAGAAAGCATAATTCCAAATATCGAAAATACACCTAAATATTCATTTCCTAAAAAGACACAAAACTCATTCATTACAATTGTAAACGTGAACTAGTAACCATGATCGCAAACAATTTTTTTAACTCATTTAAAAAAAATATTGTTGTGCTACCATTTTGACAAAATAATTGCGCTCGTTATAGTGGTCACGGTCTTGATAGAGCGCAGAAGGAGTATGTGATTTTTCACACTTGTTCCTATTCTAAGGGACTTTACTAAGCGCTTGAAAAAATGCTCAGATTGCATTGTTCCTGCATTTTTGTAATTAAGTCCACATAAATCTATTTGTAGATAAGCCATTTTGAGGTCGGCCATTTTGAAATAAACATTGCTGTCGTAATTTTGGCCAAAACACGGGTGTCTCCTTTTCGCTATAGAGCCCAAAACAAATTGCTGGTACCGATGTTTGCTACATTTTATTCACGTTCTGATGAACTGTTTATTTACCTAACCTACTTTACTATTATTTTAAACAGCAATATGCCAGCAACGCCCCACCACTTTCGGATGCTAAATGTCGAATCGGCTGCAGTGATAGGTAGCGGTGGATTGTGAACTATTCGTTACTTTGCAGTTGAGTCTGTTTGTCTTTGAGTTGTTGTACGTGAGAGACTGTAGGTATCCCTCAGTGTAATAATACCTTCTTGACGCGCTTGTTTTCCTGGCTCTGTTTTTAATATCAGACGATTACAGGGAAGTCGTCTCGAGGTGAGAATGAATGTTTACAGAATACTTCAAGCTGAAAAAACACTTGTAAATAGTATTTTCGTCAGTTTGGGGGTAACACGTTCTTAGTTAGAGCAGATTCTTGTTCCGAAAGTTCTGTAGGTCCAAACCCACGAAATTGGTACACATATTTTCACAAAAGTAGTTTGTGTTGTGGACCTCCTCGGTTGTGGTATATCCCAACAAATAATTGGCATATATTTTCCTGAGATTTTATAACTGTACATACTGTAGTGCCTATGACCTAACGTCTGTGGTTAACTTGTTGGCCTAGAGATCCTCCCACAATGTACTGTTAACAGGTTCGGGTCCATCTATCGACCTCACGTACATGATTGTTTGATTGATTAATCTCTAACACCGTGCTCAAAGGTATTTCTCTTATAAGACTGCGGTGTATCCAGCATTGAAACACTAGCACAACCATGAACTGTTTGGTGTCTTGCTCTTTTTGATTATCAATATTCCTCTAGTGCCAAGTAAGGCAGTATGTCTGTACTTGAAACGTACTGCCCTCAGTCAGAGGGTCAGGCAATTGAAAGCGTCACTAGATGTGACCCCGGGTTTCCGCCATGATAAGGCAGAGACGATTGGACGATCCGTCATCATACAATGAGCACGACTTTAACCCCCCTTTCCCCCCAAAAAAAACAAAACAAAAAAAAAAACATAATGCAGGTTTACCGAAAACAATTATCAATCGAAAATACCAAATGTATTGGTTTTTGCAATTCTTCTCTTTCCCTTGACTTAACTACTATTACAGTAATTAATTTTACTGGCGTTTGCCAGTCACTTTGAGGACGTGTCACGACTCAATTCAGAAAGTGATAAATGTATTAAGAAAATATTTAATAAATAAACAAAACTGAAAAACAAATTAAAATAAACAGCCAAATCAGAGTCTCTTTGTGTTCACGACAAAATTGAACAACAAAGGCCTTTTCTCGACTAACCTTTGGAGAAAGTCATTACCCGGCGTCAGACGATTATTCCAAAACCAGAAACATAGAGTCTAGTTCAATTTTGGATTTATGTGGGACATCTTAGTAAACAAAATGCTGCACTGTTGTTTTACACAGCCCAAAAGCCACCAAATCAAGTAGGATGAATTTTAATTTCGTTCAACAGACCTTTCAAAGGACATACACCGGACAATACACTTCAAAGGAACATATCTGCTATTTGGCCCGAAACTTGAATAAAACTATTAAAAATGGTAAATTATGGTTACATCTTCCCACAGTATCTACCATATAAATATGTGGCTCACAGGCATTACAAATCATGCACAATTAAGTTTACAATGATTGAGATTGATTGATTGATTGAGTATTATTTTACAATTAAACATTACACGGAGTAAAATATTTATTACACATGTCAAATGATTTGTTAATGTAGCCGACAAGATTTCGTAATATCGTGTTTTCGTCATTTAACATTAAAGCAGAAACCTTTTATATAGTAACATTGCTGCAATGGTTTGTAATTGCACGAGGCTGGAATAGTGGAAAATTTAAGTGCATCCTTTGGCAGTTTTTCAGCTAATTCGTTTCAAACCAGAATCAAACGGCAATTTTGATCAGTGAAGAATGTGTGCTTGTTATCTTTTAAGATATTGAGAAAGCCCGTAGGCTTGGTATTGATGAATCGGATTTTTTGCCAAATGAAAGACAAGAGGATAAGGGGTGAGGGAAGGCAAACAGCTTTTTAATATAACATTAATCAAGATCGGTACTTCTCGAGGCAGTCTTTTCTCGACAATAATTTAAACGAACCGTCAACAACTTTTTTCTTTCATAAAATTAGGCCCTTAATACTTGTTGACTGTTAGCTGATGACAAGGTGCTATGGATTTCATCAAAAATGTAAATGTTGCCGTCAAGGGTTTGCATTTGGACCTTGGTGATACCTTAGAGAGGTGGCAATAGCGGGAGTTTAAATTTCCTAAGCTGAAATCAGTCAGTGTGGGCTTTTAACTATTCATACACCCAAATTCCTACATATACTATGCCTGACTTTAATTTGCTGTATTAGTGGTCATTTAACCGCCCGTGGTAATTCTGTGGGTTAATCGAGACCGGATGTTGACATGGTCGGACAAAAACAAGCCGCAAGACCACTACTAATTTTCCATAAGCCTTAATGTTAACGTTTGGCTCCACAGCTCCCTCCCAAACTTTCGTTGGGTGAAAACATCTGGAACATACCTTAAGCGGTATTTTAGAGGTACACTATCAAAATCCTGACAAGCATGACCGTTGAAATTTTAAGTTAGCTTCCCTACAATGTGATAGGGGTTGCCAAGCTACCTACGGCCGAAAACCAGCCGAATCACCACCCTATTAAATAGTGCTAAAACGCACCAAATATCACCTATTTAGACTAATATCACACTAACCAGAAACCTCCTCTCAATTATTTCGCATCAATATCAAATACTCCTCCAAAATCAAATTTTCAGCAGCGGAACAAATAAAACGAGAAAACACACCATTTGTATTAAGAACTATACTCGAGGCTGACAGAACAGAACTTGGTAACACTGGCCTTACGCCATAAGTATGGTTAAATTTAAATGTACACACATTTTGATTTAATGGGATTCAGTTCATGGACGTTGCATAGAAAAAGTCCTTGTTGCTAATTCTCCAGGCTCTAATTATATCACTGCTTAATTTCGTCTATGAGGCATGTGGTTCTCCCTGAAATTCTTTCAAGTGTGAGTTAAACTCGATCATGTGATCGTCGCGGCGTTTAAGTAATCCTATAGGTATCATAGCCACCGGCTAATCGGCAGATGTTATGTCATGAGTGGCCGTTAAACTGCTCGTTTCCAAAACCATTCAAACATTATGCCATTGGCGTCATCTTAGGTCTAAGTCAGGGCGAGGTAAAGGTTACAGGTCAAATCGAAAGTACACTACCTGAAGTACCACCAGAGCTCAGTCGATGTTCGAAAGATGTTATTCTGCAAACAGCGTAAGACCGGGTAGTTGGGACGATATTTGTTTGAAATGGTCTCTGAATCTTCCCATATATACAGCTGCTTTAAATGTCAGGATTTGGTAACGTTGGGGTGGCGTGTGATTGCCAGAATTCAAATGAGCAAAAACAAACTATTGATCGTGTAACTACAGAGGTTAAAGGGTCCAATTTATTTAACTGCCCCACTACTTCGGGATTTGAAGTAGGGCTCAAATCTTCAATGAAGTAGACTTATAGGCTTAAAACAGCTTTGATATCGCAATCAAATCCATCTGTATCCTGTTATCAGATAAAAATGCATAAAAAGTGGAATTTACAGGCTCTTCAGCTAAAATTTCAAGTCCACACTCCGCGGTATGACAGAAAAATGGCGTGTTAGCAACAGATTCTTGAACTGTATTTTCCTTACTTTAATAAGATTGATGGGCGATTTCAAGTCTCGCTTGGCATATAAAATGCGTCAGGAATTTCAGTATATCACATATTATTTGACAGAACTAATAGTAGCCGCTTTGGGGAAAACACATGAAATTACACAATAATGTGCACTCCTACTCTGTATATCTAAATACGGCTACAGTGTATGATATACTAGTAGAGATACTGGTGTCAGTGTGTTCAGCGGAATTTATGGCTGTATTGATAACCCCAAGGTTTCTTTGAGTCTTTAAACAAACAATGTCTTTACTTATGAGATACATTTTGTGTATTCCAGCCTATAACCGAATTCCAGTGAAAAAACACATTTCCTCTTGAGCAAGATAGTCTCGAAGAATGTTGACTGTCTTTGAATGATTGTTTAGTCAAGTGGGTATAGTAGGAAAGGAGACGGCAGATTTCCTAGCGGAAGTAATCAGTTTCATTCTGCTACTGAAAACGTGAACAAAGTAAGACGCATTTGCTTTATCTTTAGCAGTGAAGTTAGACCATCGCAGCAACCGGCCTGTTTTGGGGTCAATTTTACATTCACGTGCACTCTTCGAAATAATGGTTCTTGGGGGTTCTTTAGAAAATATGGTGGTTCTACATGGAACCATTACGACTAAAACGGTTCTTTGATAGAAGAATACAGGGAAAAATACTGAGAACAGTTGCTGTGAGGGTTTCCATACAGAACCATAAAGGGTTCCGCCAGAGCCATGACTGAAGAAACTTCAGGTCTTGTTGGACCCCTTGGACGCAAAATGAGCTAAAAAAAATTGTATTGCTTGAATTAAAAGCAAGGTATTCAAATTATATGTTGGTGAACAAATTAATTCGAAATTCTTATTACAAACAGTAAAATTGGAGCCTATTATTTAGTTTTCCCATGATCATATATTCAAGTCGTAAAACTTGAATGCCTATTTCTGGCACTTAAATTTTAAGCAGACTCTACAGTTTCCAAGGCGTATTTCTAGAAAACTATTCATGTAAGAAACTTTAAACTTGTAACATTGTAAATAAAACAATGCGATCTAGTAAACGTTGCCTCATTTTTATAAGTTCGTCCTTTTTTTAAAAAATGTTTTCTGAAGGTCGTATTTTACATTTTGTTAAGACTATCCAAGGTTAATCAAACTTTAAAAAAAATGCGGCATCGTCTACTAGTCCAAGGACTATTCTATTTATTGAGTGTTATTGAATTTCGAGAAATAAACCATGAACAATTATTTTCTATTGATATGTACTCATTTTGAATTATTTTTTACAAATAATAATTGGATTCTGATCACATACAAATATATGTAATCCTGAGTATTCGAGCTTTCCAAAAATATATACATATATATGGTACAGATTTTCATTCTTCTGCATTAGAGACTTAATACAACGAGTGTTCTAAAAATCGACCAAGGGGTCCAGCAATACTTTAAACTGCTCCATTACAGCCATATGTTTGTAAGAGTTTATTCACCCCTTTTATTTCACTGCCATCAAGGCGGACTAAAGTTTAACTTTCAAATAACTCTCTGACCACAGCAATATCTCAAAAGATCCAACCTCAATAGCACAGGCTTAGGGATTACGAGTTTCTTTTGTGCACGTTAAGATAATAAATGTATACCACATTTTGTATTTGATCGCCATATGTATCACAATAAACACTGTTAGCACTCCCATCAGACTAACTAGCTTGTGGTTTTTTTAACACTTACTAGACAAACCTTGCATACAGCTATGGCGTACATCATTCAATACCAGTTTTAAGGCTATGACGTGACACCAACCGAATGACGTAACTTGGCAAAATGGCGTTGGCAACGTAGGAAAGTCTACCTTTATTTTTACATAACGTTTTGTAAAAAGTGTGATTAGATGTTACGTTTTCATAAAAAAAAATATAGCTTTAAAATTTGTACTTTTGCAAAAACAAAAAATAAAATTCAATCAGAAAACTAAATTCATAAGGGTTTATTACGCTTTATCTGTAAATTTGCATTATTGCCTATACCGTCCATGTTAAAAATCGTGAATTGGCCCTCATTTGCCGTCAAGAGTAAACGTTCTTTTTGCAAAGGGACGTCACTCTGTTGTCACAACGTCCTTAATCAAAATTCCTTTACTAGACGAATCCGACAATATGTTTTAAAAAGTTACGTGTGCATACACACATAGAGTAGCGTTGGTATGTAGAGTGGGGGGGGGGGGATAAAACATGAACTGGAAAATGGCAATTCTCATACGACCGGTCCTGCCTTGACTTACGCGAACGGCAAATGTATGCACTCTGGAAATTTTCCCACATAGTATAGGTCTTAGTTGTTCTGTGGTTTGTTTTTCTGAGTTTCCAGAGTTAAGTTAAAAAATGTTATGTGCAACTCAACTGTTGCATTAAAACTGTTTGTTCAATTTTATTTAACCGAGTTAGATCAACATAATTAAATCCTAATTGCCAAAATTATTGTGGGAGAAAAACTGGGTAGTTAATTATCCCAGAAAACACAGGACTTTCCTCTGATTGCTAGCATGACCATACACATATGGACAACGGGAATCGAACCTGCAACCCAAAAGTGAAGGGCTTTGTGGTAGAAGCATACACTCTCTAGAGCTAACAGTCTGGACCACTCCGCCACGGAAACTCCGAGTTGAGCAATGAATATCAGATTGGCAGTACTGAGCATATGCCGATATGCACTGCTGCTACACACATGCTAAGTTACTTGATAGTTTAGCTATGCTACTTTCAGCTTCCTAACCTTTAAAAATAGCAGAACGATACCAGGATTCGGCGTTTATATAAAAAGTGCATGGCTTTATCCTGGCATAAACCATCTCGTTTTCTTCCTTAGACACTTTAGGGTTAGACCGACCCATGAAACAACCACTCGGCGGCCATTCTCATATCAAAATCAATAATTAATCAGCAGAACCACAATCGCTTAAAATGTCTTCAACAGTTATAAGGTCATACGGATTCAACGTTATATATGTTATTCAGAGGCAGGCCTTATTTCTGAAGTTTTTATACGGCTGTACCTCGTATCTCTATATACTGCATATTTAATAAGATACGTATTCGCATTTAGTAATAGTTATGTTCTTGTAATTATTCCATGTTCGGGCTAAATAACTCGTATTTTATCCAAATACACCTCCATGTCAATGGTTTACCTACACCTGGAGGTTGAGCGATATGATGAAATTAAAATGATAATACGAACGATCGGAGCACTATCTGGTGTTAGTCTTTCTTTATTGTGTAATGAACTTTATTAAAAAATAACCGTAAACTCGAAACGTGGCCAGTTTGTACTAAAGTACACTGCTCATCCATTCTATTCTCAGGAACATTTTGAAACTAAATAAATCATTCCTCTCTCGTATTGCATTGCATAAGGTTTTGTTTAGATAACAGACAAACATAATACCGAGTTGGGTGTGGGCCAGCTAGACTTCTATTAGATAGTTGTTTATTACCGGCACTAATTTTACTCTTTGTTGGTACCGTGCGTTTGAGGGTGTAATTCGATAGCCACGCTCACTCTGGTTACATCCACTAAATAGGTTTTCTTCGTCAGTTTTTTCAAAACTTTGATGGCATAATTATTTACCACAACACCTAAGATAAATCAAATATATGTTGTTAGTAGCCAGGGTATGGTTTTTCAATCTCGTTCACACAGACGAGACGTATAGAGCTTGACATTTGTTTAAAATCTACGCCGTTCTATCTGTATGTTATCTGGCTTACACGTTTGGTCATAAACAGTAATATTCGGGAGATTACATTCAACTGCACCATCGCAGTATGCAAACTACAGCACTATAAGTACACTTACAGTTTGTAGTTACAGTGTTTAAAGGTCTCAATTTCTGTAATTGCGCCACTTCGGAATTTGAAGTAAGGATCAAATCTTCAATATAGTAGACTTGTATTTAGCAGACTTATGGGTTTAATACATATATATATATATAGATATACAGGTACATATTCATAATAAATTATTTTCAAGCCATTTCTGATTTATGTGACACTGTTGATGACTGAACTCATATTATTTTTCACTGAATGAATTACTATTATATCAAATTATGTTGTTGGTGAATACACAAACAAAGAATACACGAAGGCCTATATGTCCTCATGTAATCAATTCTGTGTCTTTTTGTGAGGTAATTATTTATTTTTTGCGTGTAAAAAAAGGTTAGGCCTACAAACTCTTCTGTGACAAATTCAAGGCTGTATTCGCGGCGGTATAGAGCAATATGCCGGTTAGACGACCGATACTTAGTTCATATTTCCACATTTTTATTATTCTACTTGGCGATTAAAGACCCCTTTTGACATCTAATATATCTGTAAGTTCAGTGTCTCAAGCATTATTGGAAACTATTAAATTCCACACATAATAGGCAGCGAGGTTTATTTTTGCAAACTCTGGGCTGCTGGGCGATTTAAGACCCCGTTTGACATCTAACAAGTCTCAGTAAGCTTAGTGTATCAAATATTATTGAAAAAGATTAAACTGAAAACATGATAGCCGGTTTGTTTTGCAAACTCTTGAAATAACACGGTTACGCGCTTTCTAGCTCTGTATGTCTACATAATGATACATGCTGTGATAGACTATCAGCGATATATGTCTCTGTATGTGATGTTCTGCGGAATACATCTTGGACGTAAAACAATCTTCTAGCTTAGATTCGCAGCTCTATTCCTTTGTACCTCTGACATTAGAGCTACACAGATCGTTAATGATTTTTTGATCGGGATGTGGGGACCACTGCACAAACAAGTTAACCGCTTCGCTCAGCAAGTCGAGGATCTCTAGATGTTGAGTAATCTGTCTAAATAATGCATCCTATTTCGCTTGCAGTTTACAACAACGACTATATAAATTACCCATGATGCACCGCGATAGACGTTTATAAATGGAACGACCATCATGAGCGAGAAGCGAAATCTTGTAGATGCCAGACTTTTGACATCTGCCTCCACAAGTGGCACGTTGAGCTAAAATTAATAGAATATTATTATTATACAGACAGATAACTTAACATCAAGAGATAACTTAACATCAAGAGATCCTCGACTTGCTGATCGAAGAGGTTAACTTGTTTGAGCAGTGTTGCCCAAATCCCGACCGAAAAATCATAACTGATCGCCTTAGCTCTAATGAGGAACTAAGGAATAGAGCTGCGAATCTAAGCTAACGATGTTCGTCATCGTCATATGTATTTTTAACAATCAACGGGTAAATATAGCGCGTTCAGGATAACACGTTCTCCTGAACTAAATTTTACAAAAGCCGTGTAAAATTCGATATGTTAATTTAAGTGTAAGGAATAATGTACATATGCTAGTCAGTAGGCTTCCGACGAACACAATGTACGCGTTATATGCATATTCTTACATATATAATGGCCGAGTGTAGTGATGATAAATCTCAGTGGCGAAAATCTCGAGTCGATTAGGGGTGAAAAATGACCTTGTTGGAAATGGGAGAAATCTCTGTAAGATTTATTTTCCAAAAGCCGGTTTATGTGTCTTGACTTTATTTTATGTCCAGAGAAGAAACTGTACATAAAATATGATGAACTGCGACGCCGATGACTACACGATGTTCTGTATTCATGCGAAAGAAACAACGCGCATATCATAAAGGTACTATATGACAAACCTCTCTACATGCTGGATGTCTTTCGTTACTGTGTTGTACTGCGCACCAGAAATCAAATTGCGTATGAAGCATAAGTAAATCTAGTTGCCAGTCTCCTGAAGGAAGTTAAGTTATGTTCTTCCCAATAAGAGATTATGGGCTAGTTGCTAGAAAAACGATTAGCCGCTAACACCAGATTAAATCGCTAATACCGGGTTAGAGATACATGTAGACATTCAACATGGCGTGACATCATCTAATAGCGGATTAAATTTAATAGCACTTCGAGCAATCGACCCCAGTAGACTGATACATTATTGCAGAGCTAATCTACTGCAATGTAACGTGATTAATCTACACTTGGATTGAGTTTATCGTATTTCTGAACAACAGGTCCACAGACAAACATTGTTTTATGTTGTCTTATTACCCATTGAAATAATATCAGAGTCACAAAATAGGTGCTGGGTCTGGGCTCGGTTTTTTACTCATTGGACTGTTGAAAAGCTACAAGTGACACAACCTTGACTACTTCAGTAGTTTCGCTTTATTTCGGTTTGAACAGCGCCTAACTCTGAGGGCCGTGGGTTCGATTCCCGGACGGCTTTCATCCTGCAGTTTTTTGTTAGCTAAAATCTACTCAAACTAAGGAATAGTTATCCCAAAATAACAAATATCCAGTTAATATTCAATAGTTTTAACAAAGCAAAATAAAAAACAATTGAGTACCGTGTCATATTTCAAGCAAACTAACAGTTCATAATATTGTCATAAAACAAACAGTTTTAATTCGGTCTATATACTGAACAACACAGTACCACATGAAGCTCAACTTCCGGCCTTTGGCAATATGATTATTGAAAGTTTGTATAACGACATGTATACTGAAGGCAATCAGACCTCACTGAAAAGCCAGGGCGTACAATATGCACCAACCCGCATATATAGTGTATTGAATTATTGTGAACATTTTATTTAAGTTCATCTATGTTTTTTAAAGACGATCCAAGCTGCGATCAACGTTAAATGCATTATGTTAATGAGTGTTTTGTAATGAATTGTGTACAGTCACCTTGTGATATGCTGTGATATTGAACAAATAGAATAATGTTGAACGACTGTCAATATCACGGGTGAAAAGATTTGAAATTACACAGTCATGTGCAGTCTAATTCTGTATTTCTAAATAAGGCTATATGGTATGATTGGTTGTTAGAAATACAGAACTCTGCATCTGGAACTCAGTATACCTTTTTTCCGCTTGACGAATGTAAGCCAATGAGTGGTTAGGCATTATGGCGGGCTATACTCATCAAGGTATATATTTTATATGTTTCACAGAGACATTTGCATACATACATGCATTTACATTCTCTTCACGCATATCCTTAATTCATTTACAACCTAATCTTCACCTCTTGGTAGATTAGACCCGTTTGAGTGACACCAACATAGTTTGCGTGAAACACAACATGAACGGCCCGCGGCACAACGGTAACCTCGAATCTCCCTAACCAATTAAAGCGTATGTAGGTCACTTGAACAAAATCTCCCCGCTACCCTAAATGTACATGGCAGTGCTATATTGAGTTATAGCTGTCAGAAATACCTGTCTGCCGGGGTTGTACTCGTTTCGAGCTGTGGGCTAATTAGTGCATGACGGTAAGATATGTTTAGCCCTTCGGACACATCCTCGCCTATACACACATACGAACATGATACACATGCAGTATGGCTATACACCGAACATAAATTTGCTGTCAAGGCATGTTTTTCCTCTAGCAGATATGATTTAATGTGTTAGTGGTATTTTGTTGTTATAGTAGTCTGTGACAGATAAATCTGAAAGTCAAGTGGCAGTTTCTGGTTAACCGTCCCTATCTGCTCTCTGCCTGTCTTGCTGTTGTATTATCAGCAGGGCCAGATTCCGTTTTCATTGATGCTATTTTTGGCTAAGTGTTTATGAATTATGCGTGTACTTCAAATACACCAGTTAGCTGAAAAATACCTTGTGTCATATAACCTACAGCATAAGGTCAGGCGAGGACAGGAATATACTTATTTTGCGATGCGGTTTTGAGTTGGATTGTTGCTACAGCGGATAACTTTGTTGGTAGTAGTTCTGTCTTTAACACTGTCCCGTTCCTAGCTTGGATTTATCATTAACATTTGTAGTGTAGAATACAGGCACCTAGAGACTGGAGTTTTATCTCGTCAAATGGTAAGCATTCATTTTGTATAAGCACTTAAATTGTAACTTACGCTGCAACTGTTGATGTAACTTGCTTCATAGGCAATTAGCACGGGCGGTATTAAAAATGAAATAATTAACACATGCCTGGGACGTTCCGATCTCCATCTTATGAAAATTGATGTTTCAACAGAGTAGCATTTGTTCAGTTTTTAGTTAAGTTTGTCTTTGCTTGAGAACTGACGTAAGATTATTATCGATTCGTATCATGGTAATATACGAGTAAGTCTAGTTGTCATTTTTTTTTATAAACTTTATTTCATTATTGTACACAGTAAGCCCGAAGCTTGTGTCGCGTACATTTACTTCAGATACAGATGTCAATTAAGATGGTTGTTAACAATGTGAGCATCAATGACATAACATTTTTGTATCAATGGTATTTACATAATTATGTACATAAATTTGATCTAAATCTAGTTGTTATCCAAAGGTCTTCGCTTCTTTAACTTACAGCCGTGGGATTTTCATAGTCTAATGTAAATTGACCACGTATTAACATGTCAGTTCTGATAGTGTAGGTTGTCATTCACCTAGTCATTTTAAATTAACACAAACTATGTCTGATACTGTGGCATATATTTTCAGTTCACCGACGTTTCAACATTAACCTAATGTCTCAGTAATGTTAATGTATTAATTAGACTTCAATGTAATTGATACTAAGATTTTGATAAAGTACGTGCTGTTAAATCAGATTTTCGGACCGCGTTGGACTTTTAAATCCGATGTTGATTTTTTAGACCAAGTAATTATAATGACGTACCGCCACCGCTTAAGATAGCATTAAGAACCGATCATTTTTCTCTGATCATCCAAGTAAAAATGATTGGAGACAGCGTCTTGTCGTCTTGGTGCTTTCTGAGCTAATGAAGAGGATGCCGATATTTTTATGATGTCGTTGTATTGTCCTGTGAGTGTCCTGTGATGTTTTTGGTTGTTGCCAGTGGTGTCGGGGGGGCGGGGGGGGGGGGGGGGCGTTCC
>JAVFBX010214726.1:0-11733 GCA_034783855.1 Mopalia kennerleyi | reverse complement strand
AGCCCCTGCACATTATTCCACAGCCCCCCCCCACCCCCTGTCCGCCCCTTAGCCACCCTCCATCTGAAATATCCTGGCGCCGCCCCTGCTCCCAGGTAAGTTTTAACTGAGAATTGACGTTAGTCTGTATATGCATATATGTATTCTCAGTTATATCAGGACTACTGTTACCCATACATTCTTTCCTAACGTGTTTTATTTGAATTTCTCACTCGATTGGACACCCTTTGCTATCTCCCTTTGCAAAAAAAAATTGAAAACCGTCAGAAAAGAGATATTGTAGGTAGGTCAAATACCAGTCATTGTGTTCAGTGTCTCTAAAGAAAAAAATACAAAAATCAGATATATGTTTTGAGAGGCCGGCGGTAGGGTCGGATCTATTTCCACCTATCACCATAGGTTTCATGGGGCTAACACGAAGGAATTAGTCCTATAATTACATTGTGCTAGGTTGGGACCAGCTGTTGTTTCTGTACAGAGAAAATGGCCGACATCCACGTTTTTATTGTTAGCAATCGAATTAACTTATGGCCAATTAATGAAAGCAAAATCTGCTGCTATCTGTTTTTGTTGGCCACACTTTGTCGATACTTGTATAGATCGAGTATAGTTGAAGGTTTCCTTTAAATAACATTTCTGTATGACCATCTAGATAAAAGCGGCGTGAAAACTTTACTGAGCACTGAATAAAGATTAATTTTGGATCAACAAAATACTTCACATATGAGTTTTGTGTTAGTGTGGAAATTACTGATGAGGTACACCGTCGTCAAATTCAATTGAACACGTCCGTAAGCACCAATCAATAGTATAGATATTAAAATATTTTTATTATATACACCCAGACATTACATCCACAAAAGTAAAAACGTAAACCATCTGGCACCAGTGTCATTAAAATGAACGTAGGATATGTTTAAAAATGGTCTGCTGGCTGTTATTATAATTCGATACTTATAAAATTTCGCAAAAAATAAACGCCATATAAATATACGAAAGTCATGCAGGATGTAGAATGAAGTGGTGCTACTGTGTTTTCCACCACAGATGCTAAATGCAGGTACTGGAAATGTTGAGCTCGACTCTGAATCCAGTTATTTAACCACATTCAATTCTCCATTTGGGAGGTATCGTTTTTTAAGGCTTCCATTTGGCCTGAAAATGAGCCAAGATGTATTCCAATCTAAGATAGCCCAAACTTTTGAGAGTTGTGAAGGAGTAATTGGAATATCAGATGACATTGTTGTCTTTGGTAGAAACAATGAAGAACATGACAAAAATCTGCACTCAGTAATGCAAAGATGTGAAAAAACAGGTCTAAAATTAAACCCAGACAAAACAGTGATAAAACAAGAGAAAATTAAGTTTTATGGCTTAATATGTAGTAGCCAGGGCAAACATCCAGACCCTAAAAAAGTTAGAGCTTTACAAAATATGGAATCACCAACAAACACACAGGAATTACAAACATTCCTTGGTCTTGCAAACTACATGGGTCCTTTTATTCCAAACTTGAGCTCTGAGAGTGCGCCACTTAGGGAACTCATTAAAAAAGGGAACCAATTCTCTTGGAATGCATCTCTTCAGACATCCTTCGAGAAAATAAAAAGCTCAATCAGCACAAGTCTAACCTTAGCATACTTTGACCCCACAAGGGAGATCACTCTGCAGGTGGATGCATCTCTTAAAGGGCTTGGCGCAGCCTTGATGCAGGAAGGTAAACCAATAGCCTTTGCCAGCAAAGCTTTAACTGACGTAGAGACTCGCTACGCTAACATCGAACGAGAGCTCCTTGCAGTTGTGTTTGGGTGTGAGCGATTCCACACATATTTATATGGCCACAGTTTCAAAGTCGAATCAGACCACAAGCCATTGGAGTCGATTCATCTTAAACACCTAACAGCAGCTCCTCCTCGCCTCCAGCGAATGTTGCTCCGTCTGCAGTCCTATGACATGGTAATAAAATATCGGCCAGGGAAAGAAATGTTATTAGCAGATGCTTTATCTCGGTTGTCACCAGAACAATGTGGCCCTGTTACAGATATGGATATTGAGATACATGAGGTTTGCCCCCAATTCAGCCAGAATATTATAGATCGTCTGAAAGCTGAAACCGAGAAAGATCCAGAGATGAATGCTCTGAAGGACATAGTCTACACGGGATGGCCAGAAAACCAGAAAGATGTGCCTCTACCATTAAAACCATATTGGTCATACAGGGATGAACTGTCAATTGATAATGGGCTTCTGATGAAAGGACAGAGAATCATTATCCCCAGAACTTTACAGAGTGAAATTCTACACAAACTTCACGCAGCACACCAAGGGACTGAAAAAACTAAATTGAGAGCTCGAACCGCAGTCTTCTGGAGAACTCTTAACAAAGATATTGAAGAAATCACTCTCTCGTGCTCTACATGCCAAGAATTTCAACCAAGTAATATCAAAGAACCTCTTATTCAATCAGATATACCCCCCAAACCTTGGCATACAATTGGTACAGATTTATTCTACCTGGAAGGTGACACATATCTGTTGATTTCTGACTATTACTCAAAATTCCCAATTGTGAGAAAATTAAAATCAGGGGATACTGGCAGTAGCAGAATTGTTGAAATTATGAAGCAAATTTTTAGTGAGTATGGAATCCCAGAAGTTGTAAGATGTGACAATGGCCCACAATTTTCAGGGCAAAACGTTTGCTCTAGAGTATGGGTTTAAGTTGATCACAAGCTCTCCGCATTATCCAAGGAGTAATGGGTTTATTGAGAGCCAAGTGAAAATTGTTAAAAAAAAGCTCCCTTGAAAGCTCGAAAAACCAAAGCTGATCCTAACATGGTGCTATTGTGTCTCCGTAGTACCCCAATTGACCACAAGTTGCCTTCACCAGCTGAATTATTAATGGGAAGGAAATTACAAGATAATCTACCAAGGAAAACACATAGTGATACAGGAAATGATGACATAGTGGAACGTTTCATTGACAAACAAAAGTCCCAAAAACAATATCATGACAGAAATGTTAAACCATTGCCTGATATTGCACGTGGACAGAAAGTAACAATCCAGGATCCAATCGACAAGAAATGGAAACCTGCTGTGATTAAAGATCACCATGAGTCCCCAAGGTCATATGTTGTTACCACTCCATCTGGACAAACTGTTCGTCGAAACAGAAGTCAAATGCGTTATGTTCCTCAAACTACGCCTAAAAAGGTCCGATTCAATTTGGACACTGAATATAAGGAAATTGTTGAATTGTGCCCTCCTTACTCAGAAAGTAAGGGTAGTTTGGCAAATACTCAGAAGGGTAGTGTGGCTGTATTATGCCCTCCTTCTGATAAAATCAGTCAGTCAAATGAATCTGTGTCAACCGATTCTCCTTATCATACAAGAAGTGGTAGGCTTGTAAAACCACCAAGTCATTTAAACTTATAATTGTAACATGTCTTTTGTGTATTTTTCTCAGTTCTCTAAAGTTAATGAGAAAACTAAACTGATCAGTAATTTGTTGATTTAAGTTGCATTCTCGGGAAAAGCCTGTGTAATAGCTCGTTGATTATTGTTGTTTTAACTTTTCGTTGATTTTTGAACACTGATCGAACTTTAAACATTAAGGTAACAAATATGTTATCCGGCTGTTCCTATATATGTTGTTAAACAGTAAACATTTATTTAGAGAAAAGGGGATGTTATGATCCGTTCATGTTTAAAGTTTCAATTTTATATCAACCCTATTTGGAGTTCTGTTTTTATATAAACCCATGTTTCATTGTATTGCATCATGCCTTGATTGATAAATGTGACTAAAGAAGTTGAGTATATCAATGCAGTCAAATGTCTTCGACTGAGTTCTTCCACTGTATAGAACCCGCAACAATCAGTGGCCCCTTCCTGAAACCTGGGGATACTTCTGTATTTGCGTCCACCACACCAAGTCATCATTCATATATTCAAGAAAGCACACATTTTATTTTGTTTTATTACACAGTAGTTTATTCTCGTTTCGGCGGCGTATGGGATCACTCGTGGGCCCCGGGGCGTCTTTCAGCTCAGCCCCCACCCCTACTTCCAGATCAGTCGGCCAACTGACACCTTATTTAAATGACATTTTGAGAACTTACAAGAAATATTTGACCCCACATAAAAACAAATGTCATGCCTAGCCTAGGTTTAATATAACGGGTTTATATATATATTATAATGTGTTTAATATAACCCGGAAAATATACCCCGGAATAGCTCCAATCAAAAGACTACAATGTATGCCTGTAACTCTATATTACAACCGACCTGTGATATTTCCCGGTTTATAACTACTCAACACGAGAACAGGCAGGGGCTCGTTCCTCAACACTGGAACTTCATGGCTTATAGCAGAAGTCCATTAACTTCTGCTTATCATAACGTTGTCATATGAATAATAAGATCACCGTAGTCTAAGGTTATTTGGGAAAACAAAAATTAACCTGGGCTTTACCGTATAAAGTTCATGCATAGCTCGGTAAAGTAGAGATAAAGACCGACCATAGAAAAATAAACACAAATCTACTATACAATCGATGTGTACTGAGTCACTGGGTGCCTGTCAATTTTGAAAGTAGGTCAGACGGGAATCATTTTGAATAAGTAGACGGTATGGCATACGTATAGGTTCAAACTGGAAAACACCGCTATAACTATACAGCAACGTATATGTTCAAACAGTGCGTCTATAGCGACGAATTGTAAGTGGTTATTATAAGCAAACAAAAACTTCAATCGGCCAGGTAGGAATGACATAACACAGATAGTGACTAGTGCTTTTTATAAGTGATTCCGTCGACAAGATTTACCTGAATATGACAACCTCAGTCGTAGAAACATGACGACAATTCTCCTTATATGGTTGACATATTGGTAACTCCCAGAACACTAATCCATTTCTATATCTTGTAAAGACGTAGGCCTAGCAACAAGTCCGGTAGAGTCAGTTAATTGAGTTTTCCATCTGTTATGTGGAATATGTTGTCTCCGTACGTACACACTACTATTTGGGCCTTTAGTTAAATCAAGTCTGAAGAGACTGTGTGTACTGGGCTGATAAACGACCCTTACTTCCTTGTAAGGCCTACTCTGCTCGTCTGACACATGCATGCTGTTGTTTCCAGGAAAAGAAAAATAAAGTGGGTCAACGGTGTTACATACAAAAAATATCTGATTTGTTTGTTTGTCTGTTTAATTTGGCGTATAACGCTGTACTTATCATTTCATTCACACGACAGCGTGTCATCCAATAAGTAAAAGAAGAAAAAACAACGACACCGCTGATAACAAACGAAGACATGACAGGACAAAAACAGGACAATCACAGGACACAATAAAAAAAATATCACAAACAGATCGGTTCCATGCTGGACCAAGGTCCCAACCAACCCTCAGCCTAAACAGATCATATTATGATATTTCATGTTTGTTACGTTGTATATACTTTGTGAATTTAGGCATGGTATCAGGTACCTCTTCAGAATGCATAGATATCAGTAACACAATATATGTCCGGCTTTACGGATATAGTTAATTGAGCGTAACACTGTAGGGGAGACCGAGACAAGTTGCAACAGGGGTAAATTGCAATAGTGGGGATATTTTTACCACTAGAAGACCAATCCGTGTTTAGCTTCCTCTGTAGTTATTCTACTATGGGGAAAGTTAACCGCAGCGCTGCAATGAACTGGTTTTTAAAAAAAAGCTTTTTGTATATTATACTGTACGACAATGATTTAATATTTTATCTGATTGTTAATATAACGAGAAAATATGATTCATATATGTGTAAAGCAGAAACAATAATGTAAAGTGAAATGTTCATTGAAAAATATATGTGTTCAGTTTGTTTTATGTCCCTCGAAATTGAATTTAGTTGCACATGTTCCATTGGGGCACATTGCAACACATTGAATGGGGCACATTTTCAACATATTGTTACACAAGAGCTGATTCAATGTACCCCATAATTTCGCAAAGAAATTCTGCCAATGACTAATTTATTTATCAAGCAATCCTCTAAAACTTCACATTTAAGTAGCCTTTCTGGTCAATATTTTTCCTTTCATCCAATTTTAGCATATGTATATTTGTATATTCATGTATATATAACTTTCAAGCACACTTTTCTCTTTCTACAATGAAATATTTTGATGAAGTTCCCCAAAAACTATCAAATTGGTCCCTTATAATCGGGCTTTTATCAACAAAAGTAGTTGACTTTGATTTCGGCTAGGTAACCCTAATGTCAGCTATAACAAAGTTAAAATAAACAGCTAAGGTCATGGTGTTTTTTTTTCTTCAAATTTTATTCAAATTCAGCCCATGTTTAAAAAAAACGTAACAATATATTTTCTTCGAACTGCCAGTTGTTTAGTTTAAGTCCTTTGCATTGAAACCGTCTCCGTCTTACCTCTATAGTATACAGTATGAACACATGTTAGGGTGCTTTTAAAGCTAGATGATACTTGATGGTGACTAAATCTTAACGTCAACAAATAAACAAAAAAGTTTTCATTTGTAATTTTTTTGGTCATGTTTTTGGATTGATTTAATGTTTCAAATTTGTTTTTTTAAAAACATAAATCATTTTTTAAGAAACTTTTTTTATAAAGCGTATTGACATATATGCATTCAGACATGGTGTGACATGTAAGTTCTGTGTTCTATGTGCACTAGAATATTTGACCTTGTTTATTTAACAGCTTAGACTGGTATATAGCTTTCAACCACTCCTCTATTTAGTCAATTTACATCTGGTTCTTAAAACGTTGTGTTCTCTAACAAGCAGGGGTTATCCGGAAATTGTATAATAATGTAAGAACATGTTTTATGTCGAGATAGGGGGAACTCGAGTAAATGAGGCGATAATATGTGTCCATGCCAAGCCTATAAAAACTATGTACACATATTGTCACGTTGCAAGAAATTTGCCTTTCCAATACAACATGCATCCCAAGACCGTTGATCCAGACATGTTGTCAATGAAGATGCAAGACCCAAATGATAAACTTAACCTAAGGAAGTGACGATAAATGAGACGAACACAATTTTTGACTTAAATGTTTCTATTATATTTTGGCTGCCTCGTTCATTCAATTAAATCAAATAAATCCATCCTATATTCTGTTTTCTTCATACGTCTCCATAAATTTTACAGATAACCTTGTCTGTCATCTCCCGCATCGTCTAGGAGTTTTGCATGTAACCTTCCTTAAACAAAGTAACACATTTGTGAAAAATTCAGGGGTTATTCTACTTTTAAATAGCGTTTTCCATATTGACGCAAAGGACTTATTCACTTAGAGAACTTAGTCGCGCCATCAATTAATCTAGACACTCACACAGATGTCCAAGTAGGTTCTCCAGGTACTTGATTTATTCATTTTTACCTCGGGTTCAATAATTATAAAATATTTAGAAATCACTCTAATTGTATAAGTCTAGCTATATTTATTGGGGCCTGTTATATTTTATACTCTATTTTAATGTTCGTTTTGCTGGGTTATATGATATGTTATATATGTAAAGCCGTACACATTCGTAAAGTTTAACTTTCATAATATTGGCTATGGGGAAGCTTCAGTACATGTAGGGCCTATCGTCCTGTACTACCTTAATAGGTAAGTCTTCACAATGAATCACGCACTGGGTCCTTATGTATCAACTACTGAAGTAGTTCTTGAAGTTAAGAAAAACTTAGCGAATTTTCAAACATCATTTTAAGTACCTAAACACCATTTTGCTTAATTTTGTATGATCCTCAATGAAAGATTATAAGCACAATTTATCAAATGTCCACTTACTAATTTCACATTTAACTTTGTCATAATCAAATGACAGTCTGGAATTTGCCTAAATAATCCTTAACTTAACCACAAACGTGCAATTCTCTTTTATCCTTATTACATAGTTACGTCCACGGCTTATCTTCCATGTGTCAGATTGACAACTCTTGCCACTAGTATCCGTTGTTTATTAAATTGTTGGCTGATGTTTATGTATTAAAATAACTCATTTTCATAAAGGCGTTAATCTTCTTATCCCATTCCCTTAGATTTGTTGTGTAAAATTCATCGACATTTCATTTGGACAGAAAATACTACATACCTGAACTCATACTGTCATAACTTGTGAGAATAAGTATGTCTGTCCCATCAAATGCACACAGGTGGCTCGCAAACACTCAAAATTCAGACCCATTGAAAAATCTGTTTCTGAGATTGCTTAGTTTATAAGTTGATTCATTCATTATTTATTGATATCAATCGAAATTTTAAGAGCATGTGATAAATCTTTTGGACAAAAACATTCGGATAAATGGTAATCATTTTTGGACCATTAATAATACGGAAACCCTGAGATAACTGATCAATGGAAACGTATCTGTTGTGGTTTCTTAGATTCCATTGTTCAGCTATCTCGTGTCCAGAGATAATTATTTCGGACCACGACATAATTATACCAGACACCGAGATAATTATCTCGGGGTCCGAGATAGTTCACTGATGGAAACCAAGCTTTCAAGACATCCGTGGATAGTTGGACAGACCGTTCATAATTTATTTTTTCTCTCAGAGCTAAAGGGATACGGCTTGCCGATCTGTTTGTGATGTCTTTGTAATACATTTTGTGATTCTCGTGTATGTGTCCCGTCTTGTCTGTGTTTAATACCAGTGGCGCCGTCGAGGGTAGTTGCCTTCACCTTTTAGGCTGGTACGCAGTCATGTGGGTAAAATAACCTTAAGTACGCGTTTACCCCCAGTCAAACAAACACACAATTGAGAAATACACGAAAAGCTTAGGACGTAGTACAAAGACATACAAAAAAATGCTGCACCTGTTCGTCTCTGGGCCGGACAAAACGTGCACAGAACATTTTGTGCACGTGGCTCACCAAAAGTCTGCTTTTTGGGAATGGGGCAGCTTGAAACGCTTGGAACGTTATAACCTCGCAATAAACGACTAAACATTTCTAAAAAATGAAATTTTTTAGAATAAGTTACTGAAGAATATAGTTAAGGTCATAATAGTATAACTTTACTGATACAACAAGCAACATAACTTTAATTTCACAGTAGGATCCACATATATTGTGGTCATTGATCAGCGGCTATTTTTATATACAAATCCTTTAGTTTTAACCCTGTCACAGAATTGTTTCATGTTGATGCTGGCCAGAACAAACTCACTGGGACGTTTCAGACTGCAGTGTATGTCGTAACTCAGGCCAAAGCTGTTTAACTGACTGTCAGACAAACAAGTTTGACGTAAACCAATCAAACTCTGAATGAAGGTTGGTCAATAGAGGTGTTGTGGTACAATTCCTAATAATAGTAAACTATGATTGGTCAATAGACGTGTTGTGACACAATTCCCAATACTAGAACACTGGTCATGGTCGTAAAGAATACAAAGGCCAACAAATTTTATATAACATATAACAGTTATAATAAAAGAAATATGATAAAAATTGTATCACAATAACAGTTAATTACATGTATACGATAAATACAGTGTTTGTTACTTACAACAGGTAATAAATTGTACTATGAATAGCTATAACGTAGTATGGAAAGTTATATAGTAGATAACGTTTGTGGCTTACGTGCAATATTGAATGGGGTATGACCCGTTAATAAGCTAAAGGAACTTTGATCTAGTTGAATACTCCCGTGTGTTGAGTCTCAAATGGGCACAAACCTGGTCGCGTATTGAAACGACGATAGTATCTTACACAGGAGTAAAAACGCGTTCATTCAAGCTCAAACAATAACGTATAGGCTACACTGATTTCGCTGAAGGGTGAATAGTTAAATGTCAATGAACGAAACAGGCTCAATGCGAAATGGACCATAATGTATTTGCATAGTGTGTAGTCATAGATTAACGTGCGTAGACATTACAAAAGATCAACAATATATAGGTAACAAGATGATTTAAAGTTGATGTTAAAAGTAAACCCTATTCTGGGAATCCTCGAAAAACGTGTATTACTTTGTCATAGGCTAAACAAAAAGGATTTGTATAAAGAGTCTGATTAGTGGGATTAACATGGTGACGATGTTGTAAAAAGACTAAATACGGAAATCTTTAATGATGGCAGTTATTCTGAATTAACATGCAGAATGCTCTCCTTGGAAATAAGGGCCGTTTATGTGGTAATATATATACAATCGTAAAACAAGGGTTTTGTGAAGAACTCGTCTTTATGTCAGGATTCTTTATCTTTTATGAAATCCGGGTCTTTATCGATGCATCTTCGCTAGCCAAGGGTTATATTCCGAGCTATACTCTGCATTACAGCACCAGATGGATAGAGGCATATATCCAGCATTACAGCTAAGCCCTCCAGCGGCTGAACTGGCCGACGTTCGAATTCAGCCTATGTTGAATGTCAGACTCGATTTTTGACAATTTGTCACTTTGTAGAGCACAATTGGCATAAATACAGAGATTTGGTGTATGTAGGGGTTGGTACCGTACATATGCAATACATTCATTGACACGTCCGAACAAATCGTCGTTCGTCTTTTTTCCATAACACTTCACCAACTTTCATTATTGAAAATCGCCGTCATTTTTACTAGCAGATTCTTCTTGTTACACAACATCTGAGTGGCTGCCGAGAAGTTCCCAAAAAGCCAATCAATTGGTGATGCACGAAGTTGCATTGCGATCGGAAGTTACGACGCAGCTTCGCTTCGCAACTTGCACATCGCTTCGGAACTTCTCACATCGCATAACAATTAGGTAGTTATACATGTTTGTAATGAAGAATAGCTCAAAATAAAACTCTTGGCTAGAGAAGATGCTATCGATGTTATTTGTCTCTTTCGGAATTGACAGTGTGCAACAATAAGGGGCTACTCGAAATGGACGTGGTTTCATCAATGGCTTGAGCGTCTTACAGTGACGATAACGGCTTTAACAGTTAAATCACCTTTAACAGTAAGTCTGTCTTAGCTCTTAATCGTTTTATATGTTACATATAACACTTTGAGGATTTAAACATTTGCTTATGTTAATAAACGTACATAAATATGTTGGTTTTTAAAATTCGCATTTATCTGGGGGTATGAACCTACTTAAATTACAGTAACATATACACATGTACTCTCTAAACCCATTTGAGGCGTATCGTAAAAGAATAGGAATGTAACATAAATGTAAAGTTTAAAACTGCATTACGTTGATTATTTTGGAAATAGGAGGCATTCGGTCATTAAGTTTATATATCTGTAAATTGATTTATAGTGTTGAGAAATGACAAATGTGATGTAATTGTGATATATCAAAATATTTTATTGTTATGACATGTGTGTATGCCGTGTGTTGTGTATTGTTCAAATGCATGTTTTTAACTTGATCCATATTGATTAAAGAAAATAAGAATGTATTAGAGAAAAAAACATAAATAAATAAAAAAATTCCATTGAGCAGGAGAAATGTATTTTTTCTGTTCAGTTGGTGCCTAATCCTTTCGACTTGCACTAAGTCAAGTAACATGTTTTGATCTTCCATACATTATGTCATTTTGTCATTCTTTCGGCCTGTACAAAAGACTTCCTAAAATAGAAGTTGACAATATTTGAAAGGCTTTATAACTGCTGTGAACAAATATAGTACACATTCTCCGTATATGTTTTATATTCTGGTAAGGATAGCTGCAGGATATAAACAATCTCAGTTACAATCTGATAGTTC
>JAVFBX010214715.1:0-11733 GCA_034783855.1 Mopalia kennerleyi | reverse complement strand
TGAACTATAAATAAACATGAACCATATATGGCCATTGGCCAATATGGCCAGACTACTTTGTTTCAGCGGCATAAATTTACAAAACAGAGGAAGTAAAAACAAAAAACAAATCTAGAGCAATACATTAACCCTGTGCTTACTGTTATTTCAATCACATGATGGCATGCCAGCACAATGGATGGAGGAAACCACCCCATTGGCAGCAAACAAAAACATCACAGGACAAATACAGGACACTCACAGGAAAATACAAAGACATCCCATAACGGCTTTCTGTTCCTCTTTAGCTCAGAAAGCACTAGGGCAAAAGGAAGCTCCCCCCAACCACCTGCCAGTAGAATTGGAATGACGGATTTAAATTCAGACTGTAGCTATGGTCACTAATATATAAACAGTGCCATTCTGAGAAAGATGTATTTTAGTTTAATACTCCCATCTAATTATTATTTATTAAAACTGTAACATGTGTTATATTGGAGGGGGGGGGGGGTCTTCAGAGTTTATATTAACTCAAGGTTTTACTTACTGGTTGCCATCCTTGTGGGACAAACCCAGGGCCAATCAGAGCTGATTTAAAGTAATTGTACAAAGTCAAGAAATTCCACATCAGGAATACAGCAAAATTCACTATTCCCCCTGCTGTCGTTACCGGCCACCACATTAGATCACATATGATCGCGAGCGTGGAAATTGTGAAAATTACAGATAAGGCGAGTATAGGTCCCCAGTGAAAAAGCTGAGTAAGTTTCTTGAATGACATGATGATTCAATTGATAATCAACACACAGATCGGTCTAATCTATTCATTTGCTTATGTTCAGGAATCTTAAGATTTGTTTCGTTTGTAAATAAACCAATGGTACACCTATAATCTTCAAAATGCTACTCCTTATTATTAGTATTGTAACACGGTGTTGTTGTTGCTATCTCTGTCACTTGAGCCAAGATTGAGTGCAATTCCCAAATGCATTTAGGCGGCTATTGCTGTTGCGACTTCTCTGACAAAAGCTTTAACTGTCGAATAACTCAAATTAATACATGAACGCAAAAAAACCATTCCAAAATGATAATTATTATCTGAGTTAATCCATTTCCTTGCAGACGAGTTTTTGCACCTGACTAAATTAAAGTCAGCACTTTATAAACTTTAACCTAAACTATTGGGTTAAATGTAACTGCGTTTGTTTTGTCTAAAAACGCTGTTAAAAAAGTAATGTTATTTTTTAATTTGTCTAATTTTCATAAAATATCAATTTTACAAATTGTTCTTTTCAACAAATCCCAAGCAAGCTCACTTGATCTCCATGGATGTCAGCGGAAAATGGCGTCTATCGATACAGAGGCAAAGAGGAGGATAGCTTACTTAAAAAGAAAGCTGTTCCGTTCTCCAGTCGTCGATATGGCAGACTCAGATCGCTCTCCAGGTACATTCAGATTTTTCAACAATGCAGTCAGCATGAGTTGCTATATTATGAAAAAAACGAAGCCGTATTTACCGTATTGGATTGTTGATTTGTATTTTAACTTATTTAAGGATGTCGGCAAAACGCACTGTCAATGAATAGCATAGCCCAGTTAACATGACAGTGAGGACTTCCCCTCACAGTCATGGCGCGATCATCCCCGCATACTTACTGAATAAGCGGGGAGACCAGTTCCGTGCAGTTAAATCATTAAAATCAAGGCATATCAAGTTATAATGTCCCATCTATCCCCGCTCTCTACTTTACGCGCTTCCTCTGGCATTAAAATGAGATGTAGATCTACGCCACTTTTTATCAGTTCAGGTCGTCACTCGGCTTGAAATCGGCAATGACGAGAGCTCAGAAATGAAAATAAACGTACCTACTTGAGCAGGAGATTGCACGATGAAAACATGCCTGAAATTAGAGCTGAACGAATGACCGGGGCTAATAAAAAGTGGCATACATCTCATTTTAGTGCACCCCGTTTATTCAGTGAGTATGCGGGGATGATCGCGCCATGACTGTGAGGGGAAGTCCTCACACTGTCGTGTTAACAGGGCTCGAGTTTTTCGTAACCTTGGTTAAAAGTAGAGCTCCACTTCGTGATTTCCTGGTAATATATGGATGGTGCTGGTGTCTTCAAAAGTTCCCAGTCTGCATTGAAAAGCTAGATGATACTTGGTGGTTACAAAATGATACTTTGACAAACAGAAACCGAAGCTGATACCGGCAACGTCCATTGTACAGCAAAGGTACATTGTACAGCAAAGACAGAATGCGAAATTAAATGTTAATCTGGAACAGAAAAGTGTAAAAGAAAACAACTGAACAAGATTTTAAGAAATGTTCTTTATGCACAGTAATCTGATACTAAGTTTGACAATCTCGTGTGACCAATAAACAGTGTAATAAACTATATATTAAACATTAACATACATATATACAGACAACATTCGGGCGCTTAAATGTCGGCACATCAGATGTTTAAAAACAAATACTGTAGTGGGGGTTCACATGCCGTATTCTGTGGGTTAGAATAAGTTTGTCTGGCTGTGGTTTAACGCCATACTTTATGCTATTTCACTCATATAATGGGGTGCCAGGCCAATGGGTGAAAGAAACCACCCTCAACGCGAAATAACAGGACTCAATACAAAGACATCACAGACAGATTGGCTTCCTGTAGCCCTGGTGCTCTCGCCCGCGAGTTCTAATATGTCACCAAATACATAGAAAGCTAGGAGATAGTATTTTATAATTAACTTCGCTTATTTGACAAAATCACTATATATTGGGTAACTATACAAATGCTCACATTGTGAAATTGAAATTTCAATAGATTTTTTAAAAAATGTGTTGAGCAAATAAATTCTATGTTTTGGCAATACTAAATATATGAGCGGAACTGTGTTCTAACGGTACATACAATTCTATCTTACAGAGAACACCATCTTTTGTTCATTTCCCAGTTTAAGCAAAGTGGGTTTATTCGATTACATTGTTCGAAACGCTTGTACTCTTATGTGAATTAGAAATATCACACCGGGATAAATAATTAATTTTTTGAAGAGACGTGAAAGTTGTTCGTCTGCGAGTAAAAAAACAGCTCCACTCTATCTACATCTACAGTGTACACAAAGCACGGACAATATAAAATAAAAGCACCAAGCTGAAGCCAAGTTGATTAAACAAACTCCCCGATTCCTCCCCCTAGGGGACCTGGACAACTTTATTTGAAAACTCCTAGGGGTTTACTGATTGATCAACCAGTATTATTGTGTGAGGAAAACTAGCGATGTCCAGCCAGACTGCTTCTGATGGTGCTGGCATACCAAACCACATTCAAGTCGCAGGAATCCCCCGAGAGAAGGGGTATGTGTGGACAACAGCATACACTACTCCAAATCATACAATCCCAGCAACTCCGGCACGCTGTTCCCAATTGTATTCCCTCTAGACATATGGTTTTATTTCTAATCTAAGCTTTGCAAGGGATAGTTTTATATTTTATTTGTATATATATATATATATTTTTTTTTTGTGCATTCCAGGACACTTACATGAATAAACAAAGTTGAAGCAGAAGCTCACGATACAACTTTAGTGTAGATTTAGTTCGTTTGTCAAGAGTTATTTCGTTCACGTACATGTAACGGCAATGTTTTAAAAGAGGAGACCGCATCACATGCAGAAAGTTTGAACGCAATAGTTCATGTAATGCTATACTTCCAGGGCTACTGTCAAAGGTATAAGATAAGATTTTACCTATATTGCCCTAAGAATAATGCTCACATAACAATGTCCTCAATTACAGATCACTCCTACCAACACTAACTAACAGGACGGAAACCTTTATTCAAATCATGGGAGCCAGTGTGTTGGTCTCATAGAGGAACATAGCCAAGAACCAAATCAGAAACAATCTGATTTGAGTGCTGGATGAGATTGCCTCTTGCTTTGTGAGAAGGCAGAACTGGGATACATGTAAGTGTTGGAGATTGGATCCTGCCACGGGTAGTCAATAACAAATAATGTGGCACATATTAAATTTACTTTAAAGTTTGGAAATGAAAAAGGACCAGGCTAAAGACAGAGTTTGGTTTGTGTGAAGAGAGGGGAGCTCAGGCGGGGCAGGGGGGTGGGGGGGATTCACATGTAGAAAGTATTTGACCCTATACACATCTTGAGCTATCACAGATATCATAAAAGCAGCTTCTCACCAAAGATATAAACATCCTAAAATCTTAAATGATATAAAAAAAATAAAAGCCTAAAAGATTTTTAAAAATGGTTTTTGAAAGTTACATAAACTTAACAGGCAATAACGACATGTAGGCGCAGGTGCATGTTAACTTGTAAAGAAGCTAATAATAATATATGCTACAAATAGTTAATAATAAATGTTGGAACACCTACATGTAGGAATATTGATAGCTTCCTTATACTTCATTAGGTTTCCTATTCACAGATTAATCTCATTTTACCCTTACAATACATGAACATGTAACATTAACACATAAAAAACCAACGAGGAAAATTCTTTTAAAAAAACCAGTAAAAATGCATTTAAACAGGATAAACGAAGCTTATTTACAAAGTCTTATCACCCGACAGTTGTGTGAGAATACAGTTTTATACGAACTTAAAGTCAGAGACATGCCATGATAGTTGTGGGTTTAGATAACAACATAATGAAAATCATAGAGAGGAAGCAAAGGAAGAGAGATGGAAAACTGTCAGACAGATACCAAGAAGGTTAAATCACCACAGGCTTTGTGCAATCGCTCTCCTCATGAGATGTTTGTTTTTTAATTAGCCAAGTGCTTAACACCTTACCAAAAGTTAGATTGTTTGTTTGTTTGATTGGTGTTTAACGTCATACTCAAGGGTATTTCACTTATATGACGAGAGACAAAAATAAAACGTACAAACAGATCAGCTTCCTGTTTCCCTTTACCTCTGAGAACACCAGGGCAACAGAAAGCTCCTCTTTTCTCGCCTCTCACTTATATGACGGCGGTGTATTCCAACAATAATTGACACTAGCACAACCAAGATGTGAAGCGCGTTTTCAGAATGTTGGAAACTTAATATTCCTCCAGTACTAAGTAAAGACAGCATTGCTACTCCTCAAACAAACTGCCGCTAGCCAGTGGGCTTGATCATTAAAGAAGATGAATCTTTTTGCTCGTCTTCATTCTTTAAATTTCAGACACCTGCTGTATTTTCACAGTTACCTTTCTTCTTCTTTTTCTTCTTCTTCTGGATTAGAACATCACCAGAGCTATGGAAAAAAAACAAAAATGTATTGATAAAGTAACTGAATTGTGTGAAAACACAATGCTTTGTGTATGCTGCATATCACTGTGTTTGTTTGATTGGGCTTGATGTCGCAGTCAATTGTATTTTACTTATATGATGACAGATTGACCATTCACACTGTTTCTTTCGTAAATATGATAGAAATCCGAAAGGAAACACATTGTGTTTGTTTATTTGTGTGATTTGGGTTTTAAGTCGTACTCAAGGGTATTTCACTTATATGATCATGGATTGTCCACTTCACACTGTTCCTTGCACTATTATGGTGGAAAACTCAGAGGAAACCTCTTAAAAAAAAAAAAACCATGCGATTGCCTGAGCCACATCTTGTGACTCCCTCATATACCTGAGGGTTGACAGACAGACTCAAACCTGTGAGCCATACATCAATGTAGGATTAGAAGGTGGACATGCTTACCAGTAAACCATTCAAACCTTTTGGTGATTGACAAATTAGAGTAGCAATATCAAGGTGTTTGAGCTTCTGTATATGTATATTCCAAAGATGATAATTAAATAGTGCCAGATCAATTCAATAAACCATGATATTATGATTAACTTACGGCCCCCCAGGTGACTGTTGTCCATCTGTTTTAGCTAATCTCTTCAGGTACTTGGGTCCCAGGACGTTGAACGAGGCTTCCAATGATTCTACATCAACACTCTGAGCTATGTCCTCTACTGACGGCAAGTCTTTACTGACCTCTTGTGACTTCTTGGGGTCAAATAGAGCATAGGCCGTGATCAGCTGGGCTATGACACGCGGATCTTTAGGATTCAACCTGCGTGATAAAAAAGGAAGTCAATAATTAAATACTGCCAATCAATTAAAAGTCAGTCCAGTTTCTAACTTCTTATAATAATTTTAACATTTTATTTTCAAAATGTTTTTATGTTTGGTTGTTATCAAACATCATACTCAAGGATATTTCACTTATATATTAAATACTGAAACATTATAAAACATTGTTCCATACACGAAAACAAAATAGTTAGTTGTGTGATTCCAATAGATGATCTACAGAAATATAAAAAAATATATATTACTTTCTGATTTCCTCGAGTAGAGCTGCTGCCTGTTTAGGACTGCCTGATTTCAGCAGCAGATTAGCATTAGCTCTCATCAGCACCAACAGGTCATCAGATTTAGGACTCTTTTTCTTGTACCAGTTGACAGCGTTATTGAGGACATCCACAGCTCCCTGGAGGTCTTCCTGACTTCTATACAGAGTTACAAGGGCAGACACCTGCACACATAACATATCAACAATAAATAACAATTCTAATTCAACATGTCGGCTTTAAAACCTCCACAACAGCTTGTTTGTTTGTTTGATTGGCATTTAACGTCGTACTCAAGGGTATTTCACTTATATGATGATGTGCCAGCACAATGCGTGAATGAAACCACCCTTGACACCAGTGGCAACAAACAAAGGCAAGACAGAACAAGTACAAGACATCAGGACACAATACAGACAGCATAAACAGAACTGCTTCGCGTTCCCTTTAGCCAAGAGCATAAGGTCAACACGAAGCTTCCTCCAACCACCTGCCTCTACAATAGCAGAGGGTACAAATGAGGTATCCACTCATCACAATTAGTACATTGTCCACTTGTCCTGGTGTTGTAGTTGTCCCCAGTTATCCTTGTTGTCTCTTACCAGATACAGGCCCAGACGACGGCCTGGGACAACCTAATTTTCATGCGGGGTAAACAAAAAGTTATAAGGAGGTTGCCCGGTCGGGCAAGTGAAAAATATAGGAATAAATACAAATGTATTGTAAATTATGAGTAAATATGGTGTTAATTATGAGTATTTACGTCTTTAATACTTTTCCGCGGTTATAATTTATCCGAAATGAGCATGGGGAATGTGAACAGATTGCTAACTTTCGCTGTTTCAGCCAGACATCAATCGAGCTAAAAATAGAACGGGGCTCTAAGTAACAGCATTCAGGAAGTATCGTCAGCTCTGCGCGCGCACGTGTTTTCATTTGAGAGGGAAAACTGTCAAAGTTTCGATGACGTCCATTCAAAATAATGAGCGGAATACTGAAATATTTTGACCCTTAGGCCGCGAGGAGAGATCGTGAGGCGTTACCTTTACCGACTACGCCAAGTCAGAAGGCAATACGGCTAAAATACGAAACAGAATAAAGGATAAGAATGTTTCAGGATAAATGGTTGGAAGAATTTGACCGGGCAACCAAGATTAAAGAGGGCAACCTAATCTCAAGATGATGGTTGCCCTCAAGGGCAACTAACAAAAACAGTAATTATTAGGGCCTGCATCTCAGCTACACATTTGTTTTTCAGTTACTTGGCCTAGTAGGCAACCTCAGTCAAATATTATCATTGCTCACCATAAAAATTAAACTTTTTCGTCTCATAGGAATGGGTATTTTTCTGGGACTGAAGATGTTTAATGCTGCCCTACTGTTCACATGCCTGACAACAATTTTCTTCTGTGAAGCCTCACCCATACCATGTACATGCCTAGCATAAACTTCCTTGAGTATTAAATGTCAAACAAACATCATGCATAATACATAGATTGATTGGTGTTGTATGTTGTGCTTATGGGTATTTCCCTTTACGACGGCAATGTATTCCAACAATAATTGACACTAGCACAACCAAGATGTGAAGCATTTCAATAATGTTGGAAAGTTAATTATTCTCCAGAGTTAAATAAAGACAGTATTGCTACACTTCAAATAAACTGCCATTAACCAGAGAGCTGTATAATAAAAGCTCAGTGTATTTGTTTGTATGCAATGGTGTAAAGATTACTCACCACTCCAGGCTTGTAGGAGAGTTCACCGAGAGACTTGAGGGTGTCACAGGCCTGAAATACACTGCCCTGAGCCAGGTACAACTGGGCCATTGTCAACTTGGCTATCAAGTCACTGCCACCACCTTTCTTAGCCTGTCAAGAAAAGAATTGCATGCTAGTTGATTGATTAATGTAATGCTCAATAGATTCCCACTTGTGTGACAGTGGTGTACTTCCAACATCCCCACTAACACAAACATAAACTGCAAATGTTCACAGAGAGGCAAATAATACTCTGAGGGACAAAAAATAGGCAGATCATTACCATCACACTTGTGATAGTTTCAAATTACCAAGACAATTTACAAATCTCCTTCAAAACTTCGCGCAATATGATTGATAGTTATCCAAGCAGTGAATTAATTTAATATAATCACATTCATTGATTGTTTAATAATAAGCTAAATATAAAAGAATATTTCATTTTAATTACAACAGAGCACTTTGATATACAGTGGAAATCTGCAGAGTACTATAAACAACTAAACTATATTGAAATGTATTCTTGAAGTCACTGGCAATAAAACAGAGACAGACAGGACATTAACAAGACACATTCATAGCCGTAATCTCTGTAGTTTGAACAGGCATGGAGATATCCAATTAAGTATGTAACTCGACTAGTTTTACCTGCAGCAGTTGAATAGCTTTTGGTATCTGTTTATCCCTGACGAACTGTGCCACCTGTATGAGGAGAGGTGTTTGGGAGTCTGGATACTGGGCCTGTAGGCTGGTAGCTAACCTCTTACATTGATCCCCCTGGTTTGTGTACATGTGCAATAAACACTGGTTCATGGCGATGCTCTCTCTCTGAGCTCCAGTCAACTTCTGGTTCAAACCTGACGATGTGGCAGCCTTTATCTTTTTCTTAGAGTCAAATACGTTCTGATCCTATGTTGAGAAAAATCAATAAATATATATACTACTGGTTGCTAAATAAATGTAAAGTTAACACTTTAACTGATTGACATAGTAGACCAAAGTCACAACTCCGAGAATCGGGCAAGATATGCATGTTAAGTTTCTATATTTAGGTTTATTAAACCATGATTCCTGATGATGGTTAAATAAACCGAAATATAGTACAGGGCAGAAATAACCCACGTATGAACGCGACCGTGACGCGTGTTAATTTTTGCCGTAATCGCGTCACCCTTCGAGGCCGACGCGCCCATTTATATGACAGGACGCGTCAACCGCGCGACTGCCTTTTCTGGAGCTACACCGACGCGATCGAAATGTACATTACAGTACCATGTACAAAATACACGTAGAATTGGCTTGTATATGACGCGTCAATGTTGTTAAAGATCGCGTCTCTTCCAGTCTTGAATTTCAGCGGGAAAACGTAACGGATTTTGCACAGATTGAGACCGACAAGCACAACCGTCAGACGTACATAAATATTCTCCAAGCTACAACGTGCACAACGTCGGTGAAATTCAAAGGTTTGTTCGTGTATTTATTCAGTTAATTGTAAACGTAAACCCGTGAGCTTAAACTTTGTGTGTATTTTAAACGTTATTGGTGCTTTTGGAGATCGGTCTGTGTGTACTTCATTGCACCCCAGCTAGCATTAATAACATGGGACGTTTGTCTTCATATGCAAGAAACAGAGTGATGGTGCTCCGCTATGAACATGACAAAATGAAGGACTTACAACATGCTCTCTTACGAGAAAACATCGAAATTACATTGCCTTGCCTGAGGTCACTATTGAAAAAAGCGGACACATTTGGAAGTGTTGCTGATCTTCCGCGTGCTGGGAGAATACCCTTATTGGCTCTCCATCATCTAGATTTTATAGACAAATGCATGAGTGTCAATCCTGAGTACAGTGCCAGGGATTTACAAAGGGAAATATTGACAACTTTCAATATAACTGTGTCAGTGGCCACAATCAAGAGAACAAGGCGTAAACTTGGCTGGGTATATACGTCGACACGATACTGTCAGATGGTGAGGCATGTAAATATGCCTATCAGGCTAGTATTTTGTATCGATTGCCTTGGTAATCAGGATGATTTTCAAAATGTAATTTTCTCAGACGAATCCAGTATTGAAATGAAAAGTTCCTTGACCAAGTGTTTTCGTCGTAAACATGAGCAGAGGAAATTAGTTGGTAAACCCAAACATCCCACAAAGGTAGGCCTACGTCTATTGATAAAGCACATTTTGCACCTGGGAAATAATGTTATTGACGGACCAAGAACTCCATAGGCCTATATACGAAAGCGATCTCGAAATCATAATTTCAACAAAAGCTGTTTCCTCTGCGGTCCGCGCTATTACTATATAGCGGCATCGAAGCATTAACCCGTCTATCTCACTAATTTAGCACAAGTGCACATTTCTTGTGCTGTCCCATCCCACTCGAGACCCGCGTTACTGCTGTACAATCATAAAACAAACTGTTCTCTTTGTAGTATCCCTTTATAATATGTGCTACACTGTTGCTTATTTATTTGTTTAGAAGTGTAATTTTAACTGACTTTTTAATCGAAAAAGTTGCGGTTTAAATTTTAATAAAGAAATTTTTGCATTGCGATTATCATTTTCTTTTGTTATTTTCATCAGCAGTAATAGGCCTACCCCAAAAATGAAATCATAGATTTATTATATATAGCACCAAACCGATAATCCGTTTGTCGACCATCAGGTATATGAGGGAGTCACACGATTTGGCTCCGGTTATCGCGGAGGTGGTTTTTACGAGGTTTTCCAGCGTCATAAGGCAAGGACAACTGTTGAATGGACAATCCTTCGTCATATAAGTGAAATACTCTTGATTACGACGTAAAAACCCAAATCAAACGAACCAAATCGATACATACGTGAATTATATAACAAAAATATCCATCACTAATTGGGAGAATTAGCCTTTGATTTATGTGTCTGGTTAAGTAAAATGTTGCCTTTAACTGTGCACTCATATAAAAATAAAGTATTTTAAATAACCGAGATTGTATATCAACTTTTATCCAGGTACATGTGTGGGCTGGGATATCGTGCAGAGGAGCTACCAACATTTGTATTTTCCAAGGAATCATGGAAACTACCTTTTACATCAACATTCTAGAGACGCATTTAATACCATTCATCAGAGAGAGATATCCTGATCAGCACAGATTTCAACAGGACAATGATCCGAAACATACTGCTAAGTAAGTTCCTACCAGCACTAAGTATGCCCTCATGTAGGGCCAGTGATTTTCCGCGATCGCGGAAAACGGACGGAATTCACGGAATCTGCTATGTGAAACGGAATTCGCATCTTGAAACGGAATATCGATTTTTCGCGTAAAATAAAAATTTACCTGGAAAAATCGGGAAATTCAGTGTTCATTGATGAGTGTATTTGAAAAAAAAAGAAACTTATTTGTTCAATTTCTGTGAATGGCAAGGGAAATGAGCAATTAAAACCGTTTAACGATTTGTACTGGCGTGAATATCGTTGTACAAGTAGCCTGATCGCCGCATACATTAGTCTCGCGTGGACAGACTCTTCTCGCGTTAACTTCGACCACAGCTAAATAGTCTGTCCGCACTGCATGTTAAACTTTTCAAAAAGAACATGGCCGTCATTTGGCCCATTAACGCACAGT
>JAVFBX010214704.1:0-11733 GCA_034783855.1 Mopalia kennerleyi | reverse complement strand
TCAGAAAAATAAGTATAACTCATTTGATTCTGTAATTACAAAAAAGTCCTTATTTTGGGCGCTAGTGCCTCTTTAATTACTGTCAGACCTATCTCTGGCTTAGAACACTGTGTTGTCCAAAACACAGCCGTGATGACCTAGATTTTCAATTGCTGGCCAAGATGTAAGTCAACTAGGCTGTATGGGTGAACATGACATGAACAATTAAACAATACTTGATTAGACACAAGACAGAAAATCAATTCACAAATCTGTCCCCTCTTTGACCCTTCCCGTCAAAATATCTTAACAGTGTGGGCGTCAATATCCATTCATGGATCTCGAGTTTTTTCTTATCAACTGATTAACACGATGCGCACAGGACTGGACGTTTTCGTTCGGTGTACGGTGAAGCCGTTGTTAAGAATTTTGTTCGACTGGTACAATGGTGAAGTTTAGTTAAATATGTTAAGAGCGATTTTTTCCCCTGTTAAATCGCTCACGTGTTCAGTAAACAAAATCTAACGAAAATATTAGACCACGGTTTCAACGTGCTTAACAAAACGTCCAATCGAATGCGCCTATAGTCCGTGTTATGTTTAACAGTTTTTCATGTTATTGGTTTAAAACATAAGATATTCCTATAGACTAAATTTGCCATATGAAATTCACTAGGTTTATTTAAGTGTAGGGAAGGGTGTGCATGCGCGAGTAAATAGGCTTCCGGCCCATAACATTTACTATTTGAGTGCATATTCATACGTCTGTCAGGACGGAGCGAGGTGATGGTACCACAGTGACGAAAATGTAGCGAGCTATAGCCGATTGTACTTTTCCATGCGAATTTCAACATTAATCTTATGAAAAAATGATATCGAAAAAAGTTCCAATTGCGTTTATGAGCTTCCTCCGATTTTCAGAGATACTGGCGCTGAGACGGCCTGTTGGATATAACAGCACAAGAGATTTTTGACGCGGACTGAGGATTTTGTTTTAGAAAATATCTTTCTATCTGAGAAAATTGGCATTTTGATCTGAATTTGAATATTGGCATATTTACTCCGCATCTTTGTGGACCAAACATGTGTATTTTATCTTAAATGAATATGAAAAATAGCGTGTCCTTTTTTCAATTTTTTTTTTGGTCCTTTTATTAAAAACTTTTCTGTCTCGCGGACGCCCTGTCGTCGCGATGTTACAAGAATTTAACTAGCTGTATCTCACCATCATTCAATACAGTCCAATAGGCTGCTGTGCATGTGGAATAAAATTCTAGCCAATATTAACCACTTTATAGCTAAGTTGGTTGTAAGTAATTTGTAATAAAAATATAATCGTGCATATTTCCTGTCCAGTATCTCATCCCTTGGCCTCCGAATTCTCGTGATTCGCGAGATCTCGCTGAAAACCTGTTATTTGGCTTATTTGGCTTATTTGGCTATATGATTGTCTCTTTGCTGTGTCGAATAAAACCTAAGCCTATACGTAAACCATGTTACAGGTAATTTGGTATTAACTAATTTGTAATAAATATATACTCATGTATATTTCACGTCATCATATCACCCCTTGGCCCCCGGAGTTTTGTGATTCGCGAGACCTTGTTGTACAACCGTAAGACTGCTTATATATTGACATATGATTGTAGACTGCTCCCACTATATTTCCAACCTTATCGACACGGGTTTTTAAGGCACATAATATACCTTGCATACATTATAGCATGCATAATACTTATACCTACGTATATATTAATTTTCACTGATTGTAACATAGGAGAGCTAATTATCTCACAATAAGCTCTAAACATCTTCTAATTAGCAGATAATAAAAAATACTGGCTGGCGCCCTAATGTTGTCATAGTATGTACATTTATAGTTACCCTTCAGCAGTTTGACAAAAACTTGTGTGCTTATATTTAAGTGAAAACCACTATACCCCTCCCCTCATTCTGTTAAAATAATCCCAAAATTTTACAAGTGATACACTTTTTGAAATACAGTTATTATAAACAATTTAATTGAATAATATAGGTATTGCTACAGAGACAATGACAAAGGTGTTACGAAAAGCTTAACTGACTTCTAATGTAATTTGTCTGTTTGATTCTAGCACGATTCATCAAACCCGTGCAAAAGGTAAACACATCTATTGAAAACATACGATTTCTCCTTTTTTCAGGCTAAATTTCATACTTTTTTCGTTGTACACGGCCTAAAGGTATTTTTATCGGCCAAATCACAACATCTATTGATAGTAAATTTTTGATGGAAAGGTGGAATTTACGGCCTGTAAGCAACAACAAAATATGCGCTATATGTGAAATTTATTAAATATTCATTTCATTAGCTTGCAATTAAACCGTTAGATTAAACGGGATATAATACAGGCCGTATTGATAGCTTTTCAGTTCAGCGGCAATCAGCGAAAAGGCAACTTTTTTGTCCGTCATTGCCCCAGGCGCTTGTATTCATCGCGTGCATATTCATACACCGCGTTAAGATTTAAGCGATGGACTATACATGCACAGTGTTCAGTTTTGCGGATAGTATTTATCTTTTTATCTGTCTTTTTCTGCAGAAAGACGATTAAGGTGATCTTGACGTTTTTGTTGGATTCACGGCACACGTCGATTATCAGTCTCCTCTCGTGTGAAGCATCACTACTATACTTTCCCACGCTTTATGTGTCTCTTCTTATGTACGTTATATATTGTTTCTAAACACAGTCTGATTCGAGGCACTTTTATTAGATCATGATTTAATGTAGGTGTTTTATTAGATTTAACATACATTCAACAGCTGGGGCTTCTCAAACACGCAACATGCGGAAATTAATTCAAAATAAAACAAAGAGAGAGAGAAAGTAAAACAAAAGAAAGAAGACATATATATAATATAGCTTATTTTAAAGAGAATTATCGCTGAACATCTGATCTGGGAATATGGGAATTTGACAAAAAAAGAACATATACAACAGGTTAGTTATTAGATAGGAATTCATCGTGTCGTCTTTTTTTATTTCTATTAAATTTCGAAATCGCCTGTCATTTTAATTTGACATGAAATATAATAAATTGTCTACACCCAGTGTGTAAGAAAAGTAAACTGCAACTAGTGATGACAGAAAAAAAAGAAACTAAAGTATTTATTTGTTTATTTCTTTTTTAAATTTGTTTATTAATTTATTCATTGAAGTATTGATTAGTTGACTGATACTGCAACAGTATATATTAGATTGATTGGTTGATTGCCCAGTGCCATATATACGTTGTGCTCACGAGTGTTTAATTCATATGCACGACGCGGTGTATTCCAACAATAATTGACACTTGCACAACAATAACAGGTGTTTTTATACTGTTAATTTTCCTCCAATGCTAAATAAAGACAGCATTGCTACTCTTCAACAAACTATACCCATTGCCAGTGGGCTTATAAATTAAAACATTACTTAAGTATTCTTTATTTAACTGTTGGCGGACAGTCTAGGCACCTTCTACAGCATATATAGCTAAGAAGGCGAAATGATTTTCGCAAAAATCTGATAAGAAAATGCAAACAATTAAAACGAACCACACCATAGTTAAAATAAAACACCCATTTATTTAAAAAAAAAGGAACTGTGCGAAATTGAAATCGTTAATGAATCTCAAGACACCAACATGAATTCAATGTGAAAACACTAATAATACCTACCCATTTTTTCAGCGGTAAAACCTATTTCCATCCCGGTCATAATATTTTCACCGCAGTGGAAATTAATTCTAACAGTTGTGAATCGCGGTGGAAACTCACGTGACCTGCTGAGGCTCTTTTTCGTTACTGTAAGCACAGGTTACATCAGTCCGTTCAAAAAATTTAATTCATGTTTGAGTTAACTTTGTGCTTTCAATAAGGCTATTTCACCCATACCACGGTGTACCAGATAACGGTATGAAGGAATTCAACAGCAACTTGACTGGCAACGAACATTGGCAACCCATGACGTGAAATGGGGGAACGGGGAAGGTGGGGGATATACAGAGTTATTTAAAGTTATTTAGTTTGAAAGACAACGAAGTTAGGAAACATGGCGTCTCGGTCCGCCACTGCAACCACACCGTAATCCCACGCGTCTTACTCGTGCACAGTCTCAGTAGAAGCACACAGCTGGACACCTTCTAGGTTGACAGTCTCGAATCTCTGTGATTTCTGGTCAGGTCATCCTCTACTCGTATCGATAAAGGTATGGGGAAACTCCGGTTCGTTTAGGGCCACCACATGCCTAAGTGGGCCATATTTTGTTCGTACAAGAAATTTACTAACATAGAGGTATTCTCCAGGGGACGGTTTAACAGAGCGATCTTAACTTACATGGAAGAAAACTGTCATGGCAACACTATTGCTGCGTTCGGGACTCCTCGTTGTTAATATTCGTGCAGTATTTATTACTCGTGCTTTCAACGAAAAGCATTCGAGAAAACTGCTACGAGTCGTAAACACAATTTCACAACCTGTAAATTCCGTTCGAGTGCTACTACGAGTGGAATCTACCACTCGTCAACTCGATGCTTATCGATTGAATCGAGTTTGTGGTCGTGATTACGACCAATAGTTATCAATAGTTTCCCCACGAGTGGTGATTGCGACTGTCCCGAACGCTGCATACACCTAACACTGGTTGCCATGGTAATTACGTTTTGCGTAAGCCAACATCGCTTTGTGAAACGTACCCAGGACTTAGCTAAGAACACAACAGCCGGCAATTCACTATAGTGAAACAATATAATCTCTCCGGCTTAGATGAAGTGCTGCCAGCAATGGCACATGATAATGAGTTTTAACAAAATAAACTTGAAGCTGTTAATTGCGTGCGGATCGAGGGGCAAAGGTGATCACCACATGGCCGTCAATGTGCAGGCATTGCTAAAATCTGTTTCAAGAACAAATGCGACCCGAAAGACAGTCATATGGAGGATAAAGCCAGAAGTCAATGTCGTCTCCAAAATCGCGAAAGTTTCAGCCCGAGTCTTTCCTCAATAGAAGATGGCATTTTTTCTGGGCCACCTCAGACTGCAATTGTCGCGAACCTTTCCACGAAACGACGACAATAACTGGAATGGCCAAGGGAACTTCTGACTTCTATCAGAGACACAGGTGTCTTCTCAATATCGGTGACAATCCATTCTTCTGTGGTAACATGACCCTACTATACAACTTTTTCAGCCTCTATCTCGCATTTCGGTTTGAGTTTCAAGCCATTATCTGCCAAGCATCTGGAGATCTTCTCTAGTCACTCTATCATTTGGTGGAAAGTGTTACCAAGGCAATTATATCATCCGATAAACTAGACGTGTTACGTATAGTGCGGCCCTGCCAATACGGCCTCCATAAGTCTTTCAAAAGTTCTAGGTATATTTAAATTTGTACAGGCCATATCTAGTGCCACATGCAATTTTGGGTCGGTGTTTCTATGCCGCTTCTTTCTGCCGATATATAGACAGTAATTCGAGAATACTCCATCGCTTATTACTTGCCATTGAATCCATCGAATCTATCATCGGTCCTTCGCGACCTTAACAGCAACCTTATTTTATCTCGATAGTCACACAGAACCGGTGTCCTAACCGACTGAGACCTCTGGGGCAGTCTAGGGACTGTTCGATGCCTCTGTAACCTTTCTTTGCGACATGCTTGGTATCGATGGCGAAACAATCCCTCGTTGAAACATATTTTGCACATCTTCATCAATTTATGTCTCGAGTAAGCGGAGCTAAGCCGGTTTTGATGTAGTGTTGTACTCGACGAGTTCGGCCTTGATCGGCGTCATCCTTCAAACATGGAGAAGCAAAAGGTGCGAGATTTTTTATCAACATACCCTTTCTATCGGAAAGACGATGTTTTGTCTCCCCGATTCAGATCTTTAGATGTTTCGAGCTGACTTGATGACAAAGTTTCCTTTATATTGATAAGCAGTCTTAAGCATCCATATATTTTTGGTTCTTTGAGCTTAAAGATACCCACCAACTAATTATCCATGCTAAATCCTTCCATCCTCCACATACGTCCAAGGATCTATAAAATCTCTATTAAGGAGGTTTTTAGAACACTTGGTACCTTCAAGCAGGCCTGTTCCGTTGCCTTTAAGGTCCTTATCCCAAGAGGATACAGGCCTACTAGGAGACCTCTTCGCTGAATTAAATCCCAAACCCTCAGACAAGTCAACAGTTGTTCAAGGGCTAGAATCATCGAAAATACCACAATCGCCCTGTAACAGTGTCAGGCAGGTCTTCAAAATGTATGAAGGCGACATGCCAACCAGATACTTACATTGCAGATAGGGCCTGCTTTCTTGGACAACAAACTAGAAATGATTATAATTTGGTAGACAGTCTGAATTGTGACTCAGAACATTTGGTATACCTCATAACTAGTGAGAATTGTCTGGAACAATTTGTTGGTGAAACTAAAAATCCTCTTCGGCTTAGAGCCAACAATCATTTGAGTTCCCTTAGGTCAAAACTCATATCCCCAATAGCTGAACATTTTGCTCTGCCTGATTATTCGGTTAAAGATTATTTTGAAATCGTGCCGATTAAAAATTACAAATTCTTCCCTCTGAAGAAGAAACCAAACATAAACCCTTAGAAAGAAAGGTTTATTGGATTAAAACTCTTCAACCGTTGTATCCACTGGGTTTTAATTGGGAACCAAGTAAAGGGGTTAAAAAGAAATAATTCTATTTGTATTCCAATATGACCAGCCTAGCATCCAGTTTTCTATCTCCTTCTACATGATTATCATAATCTTGTACCTAGAATGGGTATTCCTCTCTCAATAAGATCCTTTATAGCATACAAGAGAAACAAAAACAAAAAAAGGGCCTACTGGTTAAGGCGAAACTTCCCTCTGTATCGGACGGGTTCTAACACTCATTCTCTTTACACATATTCATTAGTTAATCTCTGTATCTCTGAAATACTAGTATCCAGTTTTCTATCTCCTTATACATGATTATCAAAATCTTGTACCTATAGAATGAGTATTCCTCTCTCACTAAGACCTACTGGTTAAGGCGTAACTTCTCTCTGTATAAGGTATAGGTTGTAACACTCATATAACGGATATATCCATTGGTTATCGATCGATCCATCGATCGATAACCAATCAGTCAAATGTAATATACCACATTTCGGTAGATGAAATGTGACACCCTTTATTCCTTTCAGCAAGGCGTAACAAAATAAATATCTGTAGACGTTAAGTTACTATACCAATCAACCAGGTATACAATTCATATACCTGGTCACTCACTCAATCCATCAATCTGAAGAATAGGCCGAACTATCACAATTAGGCCGGGAACATCAAAGAGGTGGTACGTACCACTTCAATGAATTTAAATTCCCATGCGTGTGTCTGTGCGCCTCAAGTGGATATTCAGTTATTGTTAGCTCAACTTGTTACGTGTAAACATCCTAAAAGTCTTATGGGCTGGAAAATAAACAGGCTCGTATGGTCGAGTGTTCAGATCGGTATTACATGGTAGTGGAGACACGTGCCCGGCCTGACGCTAGTAGGCTTATTTCCCCTGTCGAATTCTGCTAATAGTTGCCACACCTCCTTTCCTGTTAGAGCAAGTGTCCCAACATAGCATTATCTATGTTTCTCTTACTCTCTGTCTGTTCTCTACTTGCACCGTTATATTTACAGATGTTAGTGAACGAGACGCACTCATTAGAGCACGGTTGTTTCTCCCTGACTTTCCTGGGGCGCGAATGGATTACTCTGGGGGGAGTGTTGGCTTGGTGTTGACCCTTCGGCCACACCCGCTGTCTGTATTCGTTGAGTCCCGCACGCTTCAGTTTCCTCCTCCATATGTTAACACAAAGAGCACACATAGAACCTCTGACCTTTTAACCATAGATACAATATCATTCCATTTGGAGAATAGTCAGCTCGGCTAATACAAATTAAAGTGAAATTAAATAACGTTCATCCAAAATTGAATATTGCTAAACAAGGGGCATTTTAAGACTGCTCCGAACATGTGTAAGTGTAAATGTTTGTCTGAAGCACACTGGTAGCCAATGACATTCTATCCCACTCTACATTTTAAAAAAGGGAGGAAAAACAAAATGAAGAAATAATCAAAAGTTGGGGTTACAAGATATTGGCCCAAGAAAACCTAGTCTAAAAACAACTCAATCCGAAATTGCATAAGTTAGTGTACAAGATATATTTAAGCGATTTTAATAAACAAATCGAAAGGAGCAGAACATCTAAACTGCAATCAACGGAATTTTAAAAAGGAAATCTATATAGATAATGTCACCCTAAAGCCATCAAAAGATGTTTGTGTCTTATTGTAGAATTGGTGGAATCAGATATTATTTTTCTTGAAAAGTTAAATTAAGATTATTTTAACAATTCCAACACAAGATTTGTAACTATTACGATAAGCAGCAAAACATTTAACTGTAAATAATTAAGTTTTAGTTACAGGTTTCAGGCAATAGGTAAGATTTGTTTCAACAGTGAAAAAAAGTATATATAACATATATGTTGGTGTTGAAAGCGCAGCCATCGTGAGATTTGTGAAAATGTCAGTTTTCGCTGATTCTCTCTGTCATCAGATATCACCCCTCGGTTTGGTCGTGAAAGTTGTATGAATCGGCACCAAAACCTTCCATTTGTTTTTGCCGAAGTATATTTATAGGTGTATGCACACTAGCCTCCCATTTAAATAGATAACTTTACAAAACATAAAGCAGATGGAAACTGAATTATCATCACAACGCGGACTATGCTATCAGTTGTCAAAATGGCGACGACCGTATGACGTCCGAGATGATGTCCGATGTACCTCCAATGATTCCCGAGTCGATTTATCTAGGGTCGTATACGAAAACGAGCGCTATATGTTTTCTTTTAATAGTTTCCTACTACTTAATGAAGTGCAATACGGTTTTTAAAGCATGGCTATCAAACATTTTTGGTAAATTCTTGCCGATTTTTTTTATTTTAACTGCGATAAAATTTTAACTTTTTTTGTATTTAAAGAAAGCGGTCATTTTGCAGGCTGATTCCTGTCGGTTTAAGTTTCATTATTCTGGCACCATTTGCAAAACTATTTGTCCTGATTATTAAAATCCTTTTGAATACTTGTTATCATTATTTTGATTTAAACAGTCTTTTGTATTTTCTGTTCTACGAAAATTCTCCTCCCTTTTCCAGCCGCCATTTTTTGTCTTTCGAGGGGAGACACTTTTAATGTAGAACGAACTCAAACTCAAATGAAAACGAATTTCGCAATATGCATTACCAAATCATAAATTGATAAAACCCGTCCACATTTTATACAAAATCGCGTTGAAATATTAAAAAATCATGCTACCATAGTATACATTCAATTTTTTTTCCTGTTCGGGGAAAAATTTGTTTTTCGATTAAGCATTAAGCATACATGACACTTCATATTAAAGTTGTGTTCGGTTGTGTTCTTTATTGCCTGAATAACACATCCCTTATAAATAAAAGAATAATGTTAAAAATGGCGTAGATCAATCAATCAATAAATGAATCAATCAACTATCGATCAACTATCGATCAGCCAAGCCACCGATAGACCCACCCCCTCAATCAATCAATCAATAAATGAATCAATCAACTATCCACCAATCAATCAATCAATCAATCAATCAATCAATCAATCAATCAATCAATCAATCAATCAATCAATCAATCAATCAATCAACCAATCTATCTACTAGTATCTATCAAGCAAGCAATCAATCTATCTATCTATCAATCTATCAACCAATCAATCAACCAATCAATCAATCAATCAGCGGACTGACCATCCGGTCATCCATCCCACCATGCAGCCAGCCAGTCAGTTGTCGGTCTGAAATCCCGTCTTTCAAGTTAGACAGTCAGAATATTTATACAGTTTACATCTTAATTGTGCTCCTTTGTTTTGAGCCATGAATGGTTGTTATATTACGTGAATGTTGCCCACACTTTGGTTTAATTGAGAGCTAATGACACATATACCGCCCATGATTTCACTGGTCATTATTTGGTCTAACTATAGGCTTGGTTTGACACTTGTTGCATATCATTACAACTATGAACCATGATATCAGTTCCTATAGATATAAATGATGTTTTTATTTGATGTTATGTAGAACTCGGGGGTGTTTTTTTTAAACTCATATCCTGCCCTACAGGTGGATCGTTGACAACCAGGAGGAATTAAAATCATCAGCATTTCAGTTAGGATTATTCGGCATTTAAAGCTAAGGGTACGCTTTGTACGTGTTAAATCATTTTGTTTAACCGACGATCGCGATTTATCAACAGTCACAATATTTCCCATAACTTATAAAAATTTATTCCACCAATTAGTTGTTTATCAGAAAAAGTCAACTCGGAATCATTTAACTCCATCCGTTCATTAATTTCTGAATAAATCTCAGGTAAGCATTTCCTTCTGTGTTCAACTACAAAGAGCGATGGCGAGAAAACTTGTCTCTCAGTTTTAGATAATTATTGATGATGAAAATGACAGAACGCCATTTGAATACTTAATAGCTTTATCTCGACCTGTTTAACATCGCGCTCATCAGAGAGGCTTTTGTGAAACGAACTTTTCCCACGAAATAAACGAGTAAGAAAACTTTTTTTTTACTTTGACGCGTGCATCTATTAAGCCAACAGCCTCCGGACACGTTCTATCGTAATCCCTTATTAATGAGCTCGTGCAGTGTTTTCAGCCAATCCTATGCACTCTACTGCAATGTTTGTCGCGTGAATATGCTATGAGGAATTTGATTGGATGCATCTGATGGAACGCTACCGTGAGAACAGCATTGAAGTGGTTTCACACTATAAGAAAAAGGTGTCGTGTGTCACTGCGTAAAAACAAAGTCAGTTATCGAAAGAATGAGTGTGTAACGTTATTATACGAAAGTCTGGACATCTTTTCAGTTAGTCTTTACAATGAGCTCAGACGAAGAAGTTTCATCCATGGGAATTGGTACTACCATGTCTAAGGACAGAATACGTAGAGTAAGTGACTGGTTTTTGTATTGTAACTATCGGTTATTAACTAAATATATCTATTAACTATTAACTAGATAACTCTTACAGGCTTAAACTGTACTGCTTTGGTTGATGTCATTTACAGTAAGACAACCAAAACTGAACAAAATTCATCCCTGTATGATTTTAATTTATTGTTTTGTGATTGGTGTTATTAAATTGAATATATGCTATAGGCCGAATATGACATATTTTAACTGATGTGATCCATTCCCATTTAGAAAGTATTTTAAAAACATTCTATTACATTTATAATATATTTTATTCAGCCTTTCTATGCTTCTACAATATAAAAGAAAGCTAAATAAACACATCATTTGAAATAATAATAGTATCATATGTTATTAACATAGACAAGATCGGCAATTATTTATTACAAAACATGAATTATTCTCTTGAGAATATTATACATGTATCTACACCAATATTATTCCACCGAGACATTTTATAATTTACTTTATGTAAGAATGTATTTATTATTATTTTTCAGTTGACTAAGCCGCTAATGGAGAAGCGTCGACGTGCCCGGATTAACTCGTGTTTGAACCAACTCAAGAATCTAGTGCTAGAGGCTATGAATCAAAATGTAAGCTGGTGATTTGAATGAGTTCTTGGGCATCTTTCAAGTGTGAATAGTGCATGTGTGGTGTTGCAGGGGAGGGTGTC
>JAVFBX010214693.1:0-11734 GCA_034783855.1 Mopalia kennerleyi | reverse complement strand
TCTTTCATGGATGTGAAGTAGGATGTTTTAGAGTTGTTATACAAGACAACAAAGTGTACTCTAGTATTTAACATGTTCCTATATTTCGGTTTATTAAACCATCATCAGGACCGAAATATAGAAACTTAACATGCATATCTTGTTGTTTCTCGGAGTTGTGACTTTGGCCTAGCTACTATGTCAAATTATTCAGTGGGAATCACCGTATATATTTGTGAGAACAGTAGCTTTCGTTTTTCAACCACCTGTTGCAAAACCTGGGTTAGAAGGTACACTACTTTGTTTAGAAATAGGGCACTCTATATACCCTAGTAAAAGTTTTATCACCATTTTATGATGTGCTACCATGGAAGGCATAAAACCTTAGATCTGTCAGGGTTGACATAAAATCCTAACCATAAAAGTGGAATCTACCCGGATTCTTTTCCAGTCTAATGATTCAGTTAAAGTTTTCAACACACCCTTACCATGAGAATGGATTGCTTGTTTTCATTGGGTCATTATCTTTCTCTTCCTGGCACTTTTATGATGACGTAAGGTGAAAGGTTATCCAGGGTCATCATGGGTCAAATTGGGGCTGGACAGGTTTTCAGAAACAAAGTCCCTCTAGGATTAAGTAACTGCTACCCTTTAGATTTAATTACAAAAAATAAATAAACGTATTCTCTTTATTGGTAAGCTACCCTGTAACTGAATATAAAAAAACTTTTCTTTTTTCTCCAGTAACTTGCTATCTAAAAGTCTACAATGACCGATGGTTTCAAATGGCTGACATTTTATGGTGGTTTGGCACTCTGTGTTGAGGAACATGGCCTTGATTTTTTAAGTAAAATAACGATCCGTATTCAAGTTTTCATAAGGGTGGAGTTTTTCCCTATCTCTTTTTTTGTTTGTTATTTTTTAAGGTTGAAACCAATCTAGTGAATCCCGGCAAGAAAAATTGTCTTTGTTTGCAATAAAAGTAAAAAATAGATAAAAATGTATGGTAAAACATTTGTAAAGAAGAGATGCTCCCTAATGATTGATCACTTAATTCAACCCTAGACATAGCAACCTTTCTCAGGCCATCAACCTATCAATATTTCATGTGTATTGTAATCAAAGAGTGTACAATGGATAGACATTGAAAAGATGACAGGGAATGGGGTTGTTTGTGTAATAGTCAGCTTGAGGCTACAGAGGGGGTAGATCGATTGTACAAGAAGATATGTATTTTCATCTTGTTAATTTATGCATGTACCTGCAAGGTATAAATCAATACAACCGTCTGCAGACTTGATATTTGGATTATTGCTTCTGTTGAACTATTATGCATGCTAGATAAGCAATCAGTCTAACACTATTTCTGGAAGCTTACTGAATATAACAAACAGATCGTATGGCTAGAGGGAGTTTCCTGTTGCCTATGGGTTCTGGGCAACAGGAATATGATTTGTTATTGCCTATTTGTTAAATGTAATTGCCCAACTTCATTTTCTGCAAATTTCCATATTCTTGAAAAGCTGACATATTAGGAACTTAGAATGGATTATGACAAAGGAGTGTAAACTTTCCTGTTGGTGAAATACCCTTGGGCGGTTTTGTATAAATAGGAACATGACCTCCTAGAGGGAGCTTCCTGTTGCCCATGTCTTACGAATATGATTTATTATTGCCTATTTGTTTAATGTCTTGTAATTACCCAGCTTGGCTTTTATTTTTTGGATGGTTTCAGAAGAAGCTCAAGTCTTTCTGAATTGTTGTACCTCTTGTTGTTGTCCTGTCTTGTCTTTTTGTGTTTTGTCTGTGGGGCTCTAGAGATTTTCCTCACCTTTCGGTTTGGCACGCCCTGCCATTATTGAAATGAACTCAAATATGATATGACACCAACATCAACAGTAGTTGTAGGAATGAAGCAACAAGATGCCCACATCTTTCTCTATTGTTCTACCTCTTGCTATTGTCCTATCTTGTCTTTTTGTGTTATGAAATTAACTCAACTTGGTGTGAATTGAAAATCAAACAAACTTATAAGCTGCAGCATTATAGGTTGGATCGTATTCTATCTATTAAATGTAATATTGCATCTTGGCAAGTAAAGGTGAAAGTCCATTTTTTGCAAATTTCCATATTCTTGGAAAGCTGACATATTGGGAACTTAGAATGGATTATGACAAAGGAGTTTAAAATTTCCTGTTGGTGCAATACCCTTGGGCAGTTTGTATAACTAGGAACATGACCTCCACTTTCTAGTATCTATTACAACAATTCATTTATAAAACAAATATAAGTTTTGAATGTCATTAAAAAGCGTCAATGAACACCTGATAACACCAGAGGCAGATGTATCTAAGCATCTTCTATCACAAAACAAGAAGTGATTGTCAAGAAATGATATAGTTATACCGTAAGAGTGTTAGGTAATGGAGACTCCCCCTGTGTAGCCTCCGTGTGGCTAGCAGGTGCTTGGTGGACAGTGATGGACCGCCCTCTTCTCATCACTTCCGTTCTACTCTTCATAATTCAAAGCTCTCTTCCTATCTTCAAGGACAGAGTCAGGTGTCTGTATGGTGCGACGGATTCCTCAGGAACTGGTCTCCAGCTTATTACAGCATCTTCTAGCAGATTATCTTTTATCTGCTTGATTAATACATTAATTGGTGTTTTACCCCGTTCCTAAGGGTATTTCACTTGTACATGTATATGATGGTCCAATCTTCCAACAGTCTATACCCATAATAACACCAAATACGTTTAGTGCGGAAATACTGTCCTATACCATCTTCATGCAGTCTTAAAAATCTTTAAAAATGTGTTTGTCAAGTCCGATATCGAGTCGTTTCTTACAATTAGGTTTTGAGTTTTAAGTAAATCTTAGTCTGCTTCAAAAGCGTGCCCTGTTTTAACTTACAAGCAACCTATATATAGGGCTTACAAATCACACAAACTAAAAATACGCAAAACAGATGAAAACTCATTTCTTACAATTTGAGTTTTAGTGAAATCTTAGCCTTCATAAAAATGATATTTTTGTTTTAATTACTTACAAGCAACCTAGGTAAAGAACTTCCATGTCACACAAAATTAAAATACCCAAAACATGACTTACAAGTAACATACATGAAAGGCTTACCTGTGTGAAATTACACATTTCAAATGAGCAAAACAGATAGAAAAATGACGACAAAAAAAACCTAAATTGCCAGCAGCAACTTATTGACAGGTACTAGAATGATAATTACGAATCCGGCCCAGTGAAATAGACCAGTCAATGATTCAGGTAACTAAGTTCACTGTTGAGCTCATTCTGACAGAGGGATCTAAATACCTATGTTATGATGAAAAACCTAATGTTACAGGTAAATAGCTTAATCACAGGTAACCGTGGGAAAAAGCTGCAAACCGTAAACACCCTTATATTTTGACCTTCGGGAAATATACCCGTTATTGGTTTATTGGTCAGTGTTTAACATTGCCATTAACTAACTACCTCACCTGTAAAATGACTCTATCTTTAATATGAAGCATTTCGTTTAGCTACAAAATTAATGTTCCTCCAGTGCTGAGAGTTACTGATCTATTGTGGTACAGTGGTTTTGACAAGTTTTGAGCTGCATAGATTGTTAAAAACTGGTACTGTCTGACTGGAAAATAAAGTTGCTTTGTCTGTAGTATACATGTATTTGTTTTATTTACTTTTATTTTATTTTTTAAGTTTTATCGATTTTTTGGTTGCATAATTTTACAAATGAGAAGACAAAAGAAGACCCAAGAAATTTAAAAAGTCCGACAGTGTACACCTGTATTACTACACTGGGATTATCCCATACAGAAAAATCATAAAGGATTTTCGACATCCTATACTATAATAGGTTAATTATAAAATCCTATAGGGTTTGTCCAAAATCCTATATCATTCTATAGACAAATCCTGTAGGGTGTGTCCAAAATCCTATATCATTCTATAGACAAATCCTGTAGGGTGTGTCCAAAATCCTATATCATTCTACAGACAAATCCTGTAGGATCTTTTTGTTAGGGATGTTATGATGTCCCACAGTTGCAGATTGATTCAATTCCTTATTAAAGCAACTTACAAATTTAATTTTTCTTACATAAATAAAAATTATTCCATTTTTATTACGCATTAACATTTTTAAAACTGCTGGACTGTTTGGTAACCGTGTCAGAGCGAAATACTCTGCCTCATAGGGGCAAAGCTTCTTCCCAAAGTAACAGCTCTTCCATGTTGACAAATCAGACGGTTCTCAGTGCATGGTTACAAAATACTGAGAATTGAGGTAATACAAATTTATCAGTTTTGTGGATTTTATTCCGCAGGTGAACCGCCATCCAGAGATCTTAATCAGTAATGAAGCGTGGACCACGGTCATGCTTTTTGCACATGCCCTTTATCTGCGAACGACTCTTACAGCAAACGCACACTAATTTTTTTAACAGCGCCCCCTAGCTAATTACAGGTACATGCGTGTCGTGTGAATAGTCTACCATGCTGAAATGAACATTCATTTTCTTGTCCTGCTTTGTTAACGGCCTAAAGAAATTGGAGAAATATACAGAAAAAAATTTTGTAAACAGTACATACTAGTTTGACAGTATGTCATTGAACAGGAGGTAGTGTTTTTGTCTAGTTTATGAGAGAAAAAAAAATGAAAAGCAACTAAAGATAAGACCTTCTATTTGTTAGTCATTTTCTTATATTTATGATTTTGTGAAAAAATATAATCGGAATATATTTAGTCGAGTTCCCCTGTTACCACTGTGCAAGACTGAAGGATTTTCTTTTCAAAGTAACACGCACCTTTGGTCCATAATTAACTTAAATGTTTCTACTTTACTAGCAGTTTACCTGGTTAATAAAAAATATGAACTAAATTATTTTAACTACACCTTGTTTGTGATGAAAGGGAGAGGTTATTTTGAGCAAATATTAGACTCACAGTGAGAAATATTGAGAACAATTTAATAACTAATTATAGGTAGTAGGTCTGTTCTTCAAATGTCATTTCTTGCTTGAAAGCACTGTTGGGATATTATATCATCTTTGTATCTCTAATATATAGCAGATTAGAGAAAGATCTTCAACATTGTGCGATGTCCTCTAACAGTGGAATATTGGAACTTCAAACTACCAGTCCCTGTTATATGCAGGAGTACAAAAATATTAATTTAAACTTTGTAATAGACTTCAAGATTGTTTGAAGCAAATTAAAAATTCCTTTTTAGAAACTGTACTTAGGAAAATGACTTCTAGTGAATTCTGAGGTATGTAGCCTAAGTCTGTAAAACCTTTTCCCTGAAGCTTAGGTAGCAATGGTTATATCTCACATACCTGGGCTTTACGCTTCTTTATTGTGGCAATAATAACAGATCGTTAAGACTTCAAAGGTAAACATATATTCTCACCTGATTTTTAAGTAAGGTTGTCATTTGCTATTAACACCTGAGCTGATTGACAGGGGCTGAGACCTGTAATTATGTCACACCTATCAAACTTTTGTCAGCGTCATGCTTCGCAGATCACCGATCGGCACCCACAGGTTAATAGAGAGTGTCCAATTCAGTGAGAAAGTAGTGCATCTACGTATGTGATAAGAGCTGCTATTGAAACCATGTGATCACTAATGACTGGTCCTATTAGGCATTAAACATGCATGCGTAGCTGCCAGTCACACCTACTTACAGACAATGAGCACAACCCAATTAACAAGATTGGATGAGTCCATTTGTTATTGGGGTTAAGGCATTTATTGACATTTTACCTTTGAGGACTCCCCACACTGAACTCGGACAGATCAGTTGAAGTAGAAAGGGACTGCAACCAGCAGGGCCAGATCAACTAAAATTCGCCTGAGCACATAGGCCTACCTGTTAAAATCCAAAATTGAGCTAACCGCAGAATTGATGCTCCTGAAAAAAATTTGTTCGGACATTTCATAAATTTATGCTTTACTGTAATAGTCGGGAAGCTACTTTTGCGTTGAAACACCAAAGGCAGTCCGTGATTAATGACACTTCAGTGGAAGGCGTTAATTTTGTGCTGCGGAACTTGTCTTGTAGCAGCAGACGGAAACAACTTCCCGGAAGCCAGTGATTAGGGCTGGACACTTTATACACCTGTCCTTAGACCTTTATCTAACATTGTCTGTTTTCTAGGCTAAGTTTTTAAAGCTTTCCACGACAGACACATCTGCTGTTCTGTGACTGTTACAGGTCAGGGTCATTTATTGGGCAAACTCATCTGGAATATTTTTGATTTGGACTTTTTTCCCCATCTTGAGATTCTATAAAATTTTGGTGTAATATTTTGGAGACACTGTGAAACCCTGAAGAAAAAAGAAATCATTAGGTTTGTTCCTGGAATACTTTTGGACTAGAGTGAACAAAAAAACCACTCTTAACAAATCACGAAACATTTTTCATAGAGGATTAATTCTTCAAATATTTTGGAATAGACTTCCTGCTGGATTTTGTTTCCCTTGAATTCCTGGGATAATGATATCACAAGATCTGCCATTGGCCTCCTGAACTGCAAACAGTTTCACCTATTTTTGAAAATGGAATGATAAAAAATAGTTGATACTTTTGGCTAATTTGTGGACAAACTGGACACTTGTGAGCAATCTTTCAAATATTTTTTTAAATCTAAAAAGAATTTAATTCTACAAAAAACGGATTACACTGTTCCAAGGAGGGTATTTATTTTCCAAATTAGAAAACAGGACAACATTTGCTATCAGTGAGGATATTATTTGCTATTGGAGGATAATATTTGCTATCAGTGAGGATATTATTTGCTATTGGAGGATAATATTTGCTATCAGTGAGGATATTATTTGCCATTGGAGGATAATATTTGCTTAAATCGAGGATGATTTATATAGAAGATGAGGACTTTACAGAGGTTTGTTGAAAATTTTGTTATTTGGTATTACGGTAATATTATATTGAATGTGATGGGTGTTTGATTGTACGTGGCTTCCTCCTGGTTTTCTACTGTATTTATTTTACTTATACCACAGGAGGAATATTCTTTTTCTGACTGTTGATGGTTGTGTTATTTCAGCGATCAAGGGCTTAACCAGATATCAAAAGTATGGTGTCCAAAATGGTCATTTCACTTCATTTTTAAACTAACTATATGTCTCTTGTGTGTTTAAGTTTCTCAAAACCGCTAAGGCCCCCTGTTTTAAGAAAATTGTAATCAAAAGTATGGTGTCAAAAATGGTCATTTTGCTTCACTTTTAAAATAACTAGATGTCTCTTGTGTGTTCAAGTTTCTCAAAACCACTAAGCCACTGCCATAGGCCCCCTGTTCTAAGAAAGTTTAAATCAAAAGTATGGGGTCCAAAATGGTAATTTCGCTTCATTTTGTTTAAGTAACTGGGTGTCCCATTTTAACAGTTTCCTATCTCCTGCTTGTTAAAGTTTCTCAAAACAGGTTGTCCAATAGAGGCAATTGTTCACATCAGGGTGTCCATCTGGACGGGTGGACAGCCCTCTGTCTAAGCCCTTGGTATCCATCACTGTGGGATACAGCATGATATAAGTGAAATACCCATGGGCATGACGTTAAACAACAATCAATCAATCAGCCAGCCATTGAACGCTGTGTAAAACATTGATCTGTCAGTCCTAATAACTGAGCTATAATTTTTTTGGCGTATTTAGAAAGCGAGAAGACGATTTAGTTACATTGGGAAAACGTTCTGTCATTCTCGTAATTCCATTATGTACTCGATGCCATTAAATTCTTCAATGATTTGCTTTTTGTCCTCCAGAGCTTGCTTGATAAGTGATTGGGGCAAATAAAGTTTGTAAGCTTGACACCATAAAATGATAAATTCAAACGGCTATTAGTGGTGTGTTATTCTTTCAAACAAAAAAAGGTTGTAAATTTGAGTATAAATTTGATTCTCCCATAAAAAGGGATGAAAAACAATGTAGAAATGAGAGAAAAATTCTAGCTTTATTTTGTTATAGGCTACACAAGTGGCAGCCACATGAGATCCAACAACAACAACACAACCAAATTAATTCAAGTGCTATCCGAAACCTGTACAGTGCAAATTCTTTGTTGGACAATTAATTTCCTCCCAAGGCAGTTTGCTTATCTGCATAAATATACACCAGTAACCCTACCTTGTATTGCAGGTCTGTGCTAAATAATCTTTTGCAGCATAGCCTAAAAATCGGCCCTCTAAAATTTTGTGTGATAACCTAACATTTGCATTTTCCCCTGGTTGATGTTTTTTTTTATTTCAAAAACATAAATGTACCTTTCTGAAAAATAAAGCAAAATTGCTTTAGAATAGGCCTACAATCTTTTTTGATAAATTATCTGCAAATAAGACTGCAAATAATTTGGGAAACCTATAAATCGGTCCTCCTAAATTTAGTTTGCATAACCTTGAGAACGACGTTAAACACCAATCAAACAAACAAAATCTCAAGATTGACCTGTCATTGTTAGGATTAGGGTTAGTTTAAGGGCTAGTTTAAGTAGTAACCCTAACCCAGAACTAAGAAATCACGTTATATCTTAGTTTAACATGAGATATGACAAAAATCTTGATTAATGAAGAGCATTTTTTTGTGTCCATTTCGAAGAAAATGGGCCATACTTGGCGTCTCTGTGTAGCCCCATCAAGATGTATTTTTTTACAAAGTATTAGACCATTAGCCCAAATTGCCATTTATAGCCATGTGATATCAATTCAAGAATATCACATGATTTTCGCAGATGTGAAGATACTTGAACCTAATTGGTTAATAATAAAGCATGATCGTACATGCTATGCAATTACTGCCAGTGTCACTCTTTTGTGCTTGGAGGAGATAATGTAATTGTTCTCCTCAAGATTAGATGGATCTAAAAGTCGCATGAGCTGTCCGAAAAGCTGCTGTTGAGCCACGACCCTTGAACTTTTATTAATCAGGTTAACATGCCTGGTGTACACGCCCCCTCAGTGGGGCATTTATACTACCCCTATTGTTAAAATTGGGCAAGCAAGTGAAAAATGTGTTACCAACCCAAGTGTTAAATTGTTAGTTCCCATCATGGTCTGGAGTAGGCCTATGGCCAAATCAAACTCACACTTCCTTCAACCAGCAATTGAGGAAGATTTAATTCTGTAACCAAATAATCACTTCTATGTAGAAATGTATGCCCGAAAAGTAGGCATAAATAGCTATCTGATACCCCAATAATAGACCTTTTTAAATGGAACAGCCTTGAGCATAACATTAAACACCAATCTATCAGTAATCCAGTTATAAGACATAATGAAGTAGTTTGGGGGGGCACTCGATATTGTTACAATTGCTTTTTATCAGATTAATTTTAATCCCAATTCCTGGAAACATGGGTCACAGGTTTGAGCAATAGAAATTTTCACTTTTAGTGGAAAATATTTATCAGAAAATAGGCATCCATGTTTTTTTCTGGACTACCCTTAATCACTTCCTATTCATCCATAAAATGACTATTTTGGAAGCTATTTAAAAGACTTGGAAATTGTATCTGAGAGTCAGAAGACAAATTTTTCAGTAAGAAAACAATAACATTTCTCAGAAAACATAAATTTGTTTGATTACATGCTGTAATATTGTCACAACAAACAATGAAATTAGGATGTCATAAATGAAATTTGAAGTGATTTATAGTATTCAACCGCAAAGTTTGGAAATGTGAAAAGGTAAAATATTCAGAATAGTTTATTTCAATTAGGTCGTTTAAAGGTTTAAATGGTCAGAATTTAATATTCCCAAGTGCTGTGTTTTAAATTTATCTCTTTTTATTTAAATTTGGCTCTCTCTTTATCGCAGCAGAATCACACTTTTATTTCATAATTATATTATGATTTTCAACTTATTTCATCTCCAGTTTCTAAATCCCATGCACGCTGGATTAGCAGACTATATATTATAGGTGATCAATGCTACTTTGGGTAATTAACTCTCTTAATTAACCGACACACCTTAGGATATAACCTTGCAGTGTTAAAATAATACCATAATTAACAAATTATGCCAAAATTGACACCAAGTACCATTACTAAGCCACTTTGATGCAGATTAGTGCACAGGCCACTTGATAAATACTATTGACCAATTAAAACCCTGGATTTACATTTCCTCTGATTTCTGATCTGCTAGATTATTGACCAATGATTATCCAGACATTAAGTCTCTGCATTGATAGCATCATCAGATTTCAGTTAGGATTCCTGATCCAGAAGATAATTGACCAATAATTGTCCAAAGATTAAGTTAATGCATCAATATCATCATCATCATCATCAGATTATGCTTATTAGTTAGCTGAGCCAGTCTTTTGATTGGCTAAATTATTGACCAATGGTAATCCGGGATTGGGCACTGGATTGTTGGACCTGCTTAATGTATTTCTCCCCTTTTCCTCACCTTTTCAAATCCATCCTTCTATATGCTTTAGTTTAATGAGCCAGTCTTTTGCTTGGTGATCCTGGAAAGTGCTTTGGAAAGCCAAACCCCCTCCAAATATTTTAAACTTTTTTCATATTCGTCTTTTAATCCTAGATATAACGAGATAGGCATACTTTTTTTAAAGGATGACGTAAACAGGGTTTCATCCTTTTCCATTTTCACTTTTTTATTTTTGTTGTAGGAAGTTTTTGTTGAAAGAAAACAACTTTCTGTCCAAACACCAATCAGCCAAAAACTATTTCGCCTTGTTTGTGTTTCCCTTGGATGTCCTGTATGTTGTCACTATTTGGTCCCCTGTCTGAGAACAGCTTGTTTGGAGTGTTGATCATTAATGTGATCACCACGCTTCAGTTTATATCTACAGAATATGTTAAAACTAGTTCAAATCAATGAGCCATATATAACAGGCCTTGGAGAGTAGATGTCGGCCATTGTTTTATATTCATTGATTGCCAATTAAAATCATTCCCTAACAATAATAAAATTCCTTAACTCAATCATAAAACTACTAAGTGTTTTGTTTTGCTGGTAACTTAATATTCCAACAGTGCCACAAACCTGCTGAAAAAGCACCTGCTAGTTGTGAAATGACACACCTGTAATTAGTGCTTGTAATAATCATTGGCTTGGCAAACCTCCAGGTGTATAGTGTGTATTTCTCTGATCAAACTTTTCTCACCAGTTGGAGGCTGATTAGCATTGCAATAAAAATCAAACCAGCCCAGCCAATTACCTCCCTTTGTTTGGCCGAAATAAACACGTTGTCTCGTTGATGGATCTGATTATAACTAAGCCACAGAACACAAACTAGGGAAAACGGTTTTTTTTGTTTTTGTCATTAGGGACCTATTGGAAAAAATATTGCTTTTAATGTTCCTGAGTATAGTCATAGGGCCTCCTTACTGTCTTTGCTTAAAACTAGCTGAATGTTTATGTTTCTGAAAAGTGTCCCATAATAGTTGTCTTAGTTATGATATTCGCCGTTTACGGTACACCAATGCTATTTAAGTGAAATACTCTTCATTGCATTGCAATAATTTACATAATGTTTGATCGCATGTGTGAATAGTTATACTCATGTAAATCTCTATAAATGTTCTTAGAGGACTCACTTTCGGTGCTATAAAAACATTGTGTGAAATTTTAGACGGTTTATGGTATATTGATGCCCAGTACCAAGTCATAAAATGACAATTAAATTTGAACCATTGACAGGCATTCAGTAGTAGTAGCCGAGTTTATTAAAATGATAATACTGACATTAAGT